>CM040429.1:100530930-100682159 GCA_022702705.1 Papilionanthe hookeriana x Papilionanthe teres | reverse complement strand
GTAGCGGCAGCGCCGCAACGCAATTTTCTCTATTTAGATAAACTGCATTTTGATAATTTTTCAAAAAACTACAGCTGAAATCTACATTTTCCCACTAGCCCTGACTAAGTGCAGTTGTAGCTTTCGATACGCATTCTGACTTTTTAGAAAGAAAAAAATATATATATAATTACCACCATAATTTTTTAAACATTAAACTATTTTTCAGCAACTTCACAATTACTTTTTTTAATAAGCTACAACTACATCAAACATAATTTGAGTTAAAGCCGATAATACAACCCAACCTTTCACATAAAGAGAGTAATCAAGATGGCCACCTAAAGTTTGTCTAACACCCAACACTCCTAAAAACTTAGCCAAACACATTAAAGAGGGGCAATTACATATAAACCACCCAACCCAAAACTTGTTATTTACACATTAACCACCCTCTTTCATCCATTCTTCAACGCTCAAATATCAAAATTCATGTTAAAACCCCAACCCATAACTTACATTTTTATCAAATTCTAAACAATGTGATCGTGGCACACATAAATACATCAATTCGGTAGTTCAACAAAAATCACGAGTGGTTAATATCAATGTTTCGGGTAGCCTGTTCGTAATTATCCCATTATAGAAATATATAAACTCACTCGATCTCGAGGAAAGCCAAATTACTCGCCCACCATCACATAATGACAACTTAAACATCGAAAACTATATATATATATATATATATATATATATATATATATATATATATATATATATATATATATAATAACACAAATATACAGTTCTGAAATGATATAGACAAGGAGTAATTTTCTGCTGAACGAACACAATGTTAAAAGAATTGAGGATGGCAACAAGGTATAAGAAGCCAAATGGCCTTATAAAAGTAAATCGATAAATTAGATATTAGGGGCATTTACATGCATACCACCCAATTTGTATATATTTACATATCAAACACCTAAATTACCACCAAAATCTTTCATATCCAATAAAAAAATGCCACCATTTTTATTTTTTAAAAAGCAAAATACACTTTTTCATGCATAAATAAGGTGGCATGTATGTAAAGATTGAAGTTTCAAGTGTTAGATATGTAAATACATGAGAAATAAGGGGTATTTATGTAAACTTCCTGAAATATGGCGTTGAAGATCTACTTAGTGGTGGCTTCTGCGGGCCTTTCCTTTGGGAAATCTGAGAGGTCTATATCACCAACACCTACAGGAGGTCCGATACTACACCGAGCTGTGTTATGTGTTGCAATAGCATCCTTTATTCTCTGGAACTGCACACATTTATACAGAATCAAATATCAACAAATTTATAAAGAAAAAGTTCACATACAGATCATGCAGTATATATATGTTATTCATTTTACAGTATTGGTGATTTAAAACTGCTTTAAATATTAGGCACGCCTAGAACATTTACACCACCCAAATCTTTCATATCACGAAATACACATTTTCATGCATAGGAAAGGGTATGTATGTAAAGGTCTAGAAGTTCAAGTCTAGGTATAAGATATATAAATCCACAGATATTGAGTGGTATGTATGTAAAGTTTCCTCACTTTTTTTTCTTTTTTCCTAGAGGACCATACTGATGATTTGGGTTATATATAAGATTATTGGATCATAGATATAAATTGCAAATTTATATACATCTTAAGCTGTGATATCAGTTGAGATGAAACATCATAATTTTCGGCCGTCATAACAGCCACAAGTAGATTTCTCTCAAGTTTAGGAGAAATCATTTCATCTTTAGTTAAAGGCTTTTGTGAAGTATCACATTTTTCTCCAATGAATTAAGCATTAGAAAATATTGGTGTCCAATAGGGGTGTAAATGAACCGAACACGAACGAACAGAGCTAGTGTTCATGTTTGAAATGTTCAAACACATCACTGTTCGTGTTTGGTTCGTTTAACAAACCGAATGAAAAAAAATTGTTTGTATTCGTCTCGTTTGCTTATCGAACGAATCGAACACGAATTTCCTGGTGAACCGAACACGAACTGTTCGCGAACAACGAGCTTTTTTGACAGCCCTAGTTTTGATAGCATACTTCCTCAAAATGAAGCAAATTGATCGGGTATTCAATACACATCAGGTAATCTATACTTCCTCAAAATGAAGCAAACGGAATAAGTCGTTTAGGGTTTTATTTAGGATTTTATTTTAATATATAATATAGTATATTAATTATAATATTATAAAATTTATATTAATATAATTAATACTATAATATTATTATTGTTATTAATAATTTATCATATATTATAATTTATAGAATTTTAATTATTTAAAATATGATAAATTTTTATAATATATAATTATTTTTAAAATATCATAAATTTTTTATATATAATTATTTTAAATTATTTGACATTTCGAACAATAACGAACCGAACATATCACCGTTCGTGTTTGGTTCGTTTAACAAACCGAACGAAAAAATTGTTCGTGTTCATCTCGTTTGCTTATCGAACGAATCAAACACGAATTGTTCGCGAACAACGAGCTTTTTTGACAGCCCTAGTGTCCAACATTTATAATTCTTGCAGTTATTTTTTACATTTCCAACTTTTACTTGCTTGTGTTTATAACTTTAATTTCTCATGGACTTTAAAAGCACAAATCCTCCCTCCCCCTCCCCTAATGGTATGCCATACACTATAGTTTATCTTGCTTGCTCATGCTTATAATTATTTAATGCACAAACTGTAATAGGATATAAATCTATACGAAATGAAAGCTATTTTATGTATTTATTCATGATTCCAATTGTTATTTTCCATCTATATATGATTTAGATCCCTGTTGATATATGTGTGTGTGACAAATTTAAATCAATTGGGCTAACTCATGGGTCGTCGGATCACATCAAGAATTCTCCTAAGCTAGTTGGATCGTACTGAGAGGCCTTCCCTTGGTCGATCAAATTAAAATAAGAAATCCTTTGGCTAGCTAAACTTTACTAGGAAAAGTCAAACGAACTAAGAGGGTTGGCTCCCCTTGAGGATCAAACAAATTATCTTTTGTCTAAGACAAGACCCAAAGTTCTAACGGCCGCTTTAGTCACAGATTTGAGTTGTGCTTAAGAAGGCTTGAAAAACGTCATTGTTTGTTAAAACATGGATGGGGCCCTCTTAGAAATTCTTATAGCAAAGTGTAGATGATCACCTTCAATCATTATAAGTAATAACGTTCATATTCTTTATTACATGCATGCACCCATGTCATACATACATACATAATACATACATCTAATATATATATATATTAGAAAAGCCCAAAGACGAATATATTAAACCAAAAAAGGAAGGTTACAAATAGGTTAGATGAAAAGGCCCAAATTGGCATCCTAACCACCCGACATACAACACACAAATAAATAATACATGCATACTCAAAAGAAACTACAACATAGATAAGTGCTACTTCGAAAGTCTGCCAATAGTCTCAGGAGCTTGAGTACGGATCAATTTAGCTTTGCATCTGTCTTTGGTTCTAGGACAGAAGCTAGCTAGCAAATTGTTAAGTTTATCGTCATTACCTGAAGCAACCAGTGTATCATCCACCAAGTTTGGTAGTAAGCCTCCATTCTTCTTCTTCTTCCTAGATGTGTAAACCTGTCATTCCTCATCCGAATACTGGCTCATCTAATCGATAGATTGGTCTAAAGTTTGTCGGACATGTGTAGGTTGTTGAACATTGGCAATTTTACTTGTTGTACCGACTGATCTTTTATTGGATGAAGAAAGCACTCTCCTGGGGCTTGGCATGTAAGTGAGCCTTCTTTAAAAGCAATGAGTGGTATCAACCTGTTTGGGTGAACATCTGGGAGAACTGAATGGGGGAGAATAGGAGTCTCTGCTTGGCGGCTAAGAGGTTGGTTGTCATCAGGATTATTGGGAGCAGGTTCAAGCTCTTGGAAAGTACATGTTGTAACAGCATGCTCTTGCTTTTGACTTTGGGGTTTCAACTGTGGGTGTAATCTGAAATATTTCTCCTACGGGTGCCCAAACATTTTGTAGTGATTGCAATAGTAAGGTTTTTGTTTCATAATGATTGGTTGTTAATAACCATTGTGAGCAGTGTCTAGCCAGACTTCTTCTACATCTTGTAGTGTAATATCTCTTTCTATCAGAATACTTGCAGTAGAAGGCCTTGACAAATTAACTGTAGGTATGTCTAACTGCATTGATTTTCCAATGATAGTCCCAATAGCATATAGCACAGGGTGATCAAAAAATTGAAGCTTGAGTCCAGGTAATGAGTACCAAATAGGCGCAATGAGAGGTTCTTGACTGGGATCAAATTCAGGGGTCCATGTAAGTAACTTCATGTGTTTGTCTTCAATTATAATGAATTTCTTTGAGAATATCCTTGTATAATCTTCTTCTATTCTCAGCCGCATCGTAACATGTCTACCGTCAAAAAAACCCGCCTGTCAAGCCCTAATTAGTTTGAAATTTTCAAAAATCTTCCTAATAATCTCCATCTTAGAGCGACCTGATTGCAACTTTCCAATTAGTGTAAATTTGTATTTTTCTACAAGGGATGAAATTTCAGCGTCATAAAAGAAATTTGCTGGTTTGCCCGCCTTTTTCTCTGTTCTTTTATGAGATTGCAATCTTTATGTCCTGCAAAAGAATAATGGTACATCTGCGGGAATATCATACTATCTCCGAGGTAGAAAAGGGCGCTGCTTTTATCAACCACTGTAGCAGAGAAGGGTTAGCCCACCTCCGGAGTAGGTTTAGTCCTAAGAGAGGAAGGGATAGCTGCCATGAAAACAGGCACTCAAGTCACCGCAAAGACCTAAGTAGAGCAACAGACGCAAAACTGGTTCTGGCGCAGCTGTCGAGCAGATGCAGATAGACGACAAAAGCTATAGACATCGAAGAGCCGAGAACGTCTGCAGGGCAAAGCGCAGCAGAAGACCAGACGAACGCGAAGCACCACAGACAGACGACGCGAGCTCTACCGCCAAACGAAGCCAAAGATGAAGACGAAATAGAGGAAATCAGTACGACGCGAGCTCTACCGCCAAACGAAGCCAAAGATGAAGACGAAATAGAGGAAATCAGTACGACGCGAGAAATTTCGTAGCATACGCTAGGGTCCACCATGAGGCGAAACCCTAGCAGAGCGGAAACGATGCATTAGGATTTTTGATATTGTATGTGTGTGTGTGTGTGTGTGTGTGTGTGCCCGCATTCCCTGACTTCTTGGTTGGTATCTGCGAGTCAGGTGTAAGTCTCCTCAGATCAGGGGTTTGAATCCCCCTCTGATCACGATTGCCTTATTGAGGGTGGTACTCGAATGGTTAGGCATATTGTGGTGGCTGGGAGTTCGTATAATAGCCTCTAGCCATTTCAATTTTAAACAAAAAAAAAATGTATGTATGTGTATGTAGCTATATATTTGTGTGATTGTGAGTGAGATTATTCATCCTTCAATGCGTATTCCTATTGCTAAACTCTATTATACTCTATTGAATCTTTTATTAAAATCTCCTAATATTATAATTTTCCTATAAGTTTAGCACCAGAAATTTCACATTCTAAATGATTAAAAGATTTACTTTTGTAGAGGAAATCAACCATTACACTGTTTTGATTGAGATTTAATGATGAAAAGATTATACATATTTGATGCATGAATGACGCAAGAGCCATATCCTGCAATCGTGAAATCAAAGTGGGAAGGGGTCCCGTCCCGTAAAACTCCCGATAGCGGTATTTACCTGCTTTATTGCTCTAGCTTGTGGGAACATTGTACTATTATTATAATTATAATTAGATTTAATTCTATGTGTTAAGATTCATGTCTTTTATTTTGAGGGGTCTAATTATAAATAAAAAATATAGAAGTCGGGTTATTTGTAAAGATTTGTATGACTCTAGAAGTTCAACTCATGAATGAAAAAAAGTAATCATTTATTCATGGTATCACAGCCCTAATCCAGTAGCCAGTCATTGTTGTCGGCGAGATCGCGGCTTGGTGCAAGCTATGGTGACTGGGAGCATATCCTTTGTTACTTCATCGTGAAGCAGCCGCGACTGGGAAAGCAATGACGGGATCGCAGCTCAATGGGAAGGCAACAGACAGGATCACAGTTCTTTAGGAAGGCAACAATGGGATTGCAGTTGGGAAGGAACAAAGGAGATCGCGTGAGGGTTTTGATGCAAGAAGGTGCGAACAGCGGCTTCTGCGCATAGAAGAGCTGGTTGTTGTGAGGCAGGCAGGAGAGGCTTTGGCATGCAGGATAGGGCAAAGCGAAAGAAAAAGAAGTGTGGTGTTGCTTTGGTGAACTTTATGCTCAACCCTCTTTTTTTTTATTACCCTAACCGTGGCCGTTTTGCAAGTGGGACGAAGGAACCTTGGCAAGGAGAGAGCAGTAGGGAGACGAAGGTGGAAGAACATAGGAATTAAGGATTTTGTGAGTTGGGATTCAATCGTTGCCTTCCTCGCTAGTCGAGACAGAGGTCGGTGAAGCGGAATCAGACTCGTATGGCACAGAGAAGAGACGTAGACAAGGAAAGGGCTTCGATTTCAATTGTAGAGAGGAACACAATGTGAGGCGAGGAGGAGCGACACATGTTCACGAACAAAAGAGGCGTGAATAGTGCTCATATGAAAAGAGAAGCTCGAGTGACATTCCTGCGGTGATATAACAAGGGGATTAAAAAGAGCTTTGTATGTCGCGACCCTGTCGTTGTTACTAAACAAAAGTAGCAAGGAATGAGAGAAATTTGATTTTACATACGTGAGAGACCGAAGAACGCTGAAGAATAGTTATATTGATGATATAGGAGAAGAGTCACATGAGGCTATACTCTAAGTTTAGTAAACTTCCAGGTACGCGATTAGCTTTGATTGCATCGAGCTCAAGTATGACAGGTGCCTAGGGAGAAACCCACAAGTTCTACAACAGTGAAGAACTGGGACACTTGAGCATGACTTGTCCAAAGCCACCGAAGGAGAGAGAGACGGGTGGACGTGAACACTCTAGAGGTTGTGATCGTAAGCGTGGGGGCCCAATGGGTGGAAAAGAAGGCTACTGGAATGTAATGATAGCAAAGAATGAGGGAAAGACAAGGGTAGTCTTTACCGATGAGGATCACAAGTTACTGGAGATGTTGAAGAGGAAGCAGAGAGCAGCAGGTAATGTGATTGAGGATGCATCCACCTCCTCGTCATCCAAGGGAACACTGCTAGTTATGCTCGCTCAGGTAAAGGTATCCGTGATACACATGCTCTTGTCTCTATATCCAAGACAATATCATTAGAATGGATAGTATATTATGGTGCATCTCAACATGTGACAGGTTCACTAATGTGTTCTCTTCATATACTCACCTAACAGTATCATAGAGTATAGAGACCGCTGATGGTATAACACAACCTATGATTAGTAAAAGTGCAGTAAGGTGTACCAATTTTATGACTTTGTCTAATGTTCTGCATAATCCTTCATTTCCAATGAACCTTTTATCTATTAGTGTCATTATACTCCAACTAAAATGTATTGTTTCATTTGATATTCCAAATGTGATCTTTCAAGAGAAAGGGATTTGCCAAAAACTTGGACTGACACGTGGCACAGTGGACTATGGTACTTGGATAGAGAAGGGATGAACTCAGTCTTGGCATCCATGGATGAGAATGTTGGGGCATGAGGATTTGAGAGTCTGGATGATGTTTTATTGTTGCATCACAGATTCATGAGACACTCTTCATTTAATTTATTGAGCTGTTTGTATCCATCATTGTATAAAAAGAAAATTAAGAAAAAAAACTTTATTTGTGATGCTTGTGTGTTTCGAAAACATACCAGGAGCTCTTTTGTTCGCTCTAGTAAAAGGAGTTTTTATGTTTTTTATTTGGTACACTCAAATGTATGGGGACCTTGTTCTACAACTCTATAAATGGTTGCAGATATTTTGTCATTTTCATTTATTATTTTTCTTGTGTTACTTAGTTATATCTGATTTTCACAGAGTGATTCAGACTCAATATGGTGTAGTAGTGGAAGTATTGAAGTCTGATAATGGGATAGAGTATATCAACAAGTTATTTGGGAAATACTTGTCAGACTGACAGATACAACATCAAACCACATGTTCATGCACACCAGTATAAAATGAAGTAGCAGAGAAGAAGAATAGACACCTTCTAGAGACAGCTCGAAGCATGATGAACACGATGAATGTGCCAAAACACTTGTAGGGGCAAACAGTTTGGACATCGACTTAATTGATCAATTGAATGTCCTCGAGAGTGTTGGATTGGAAATCACTTTGTTAGATATTGAAGGGACATCATAATGCGATCCTCCCATTGAAAGTTTTTGGTTGTGTATGTTTTGTGGAGGACAACATACCATCAATATGAAAACTAGATCCTAGAGCTGTGAAGTGTATTTTTATGGATTATTCTGCTACCCATAAGGGATATGTTTGTTAGATTCCAATAGAAAAGAGAATTTTTGTGAGCATGGATGTGTCCATTAGAGAGTTCGAACCTACTACACCCTAGAGGTGACCTCAACTTTGGTGACTCGTCAGATAATGAAGGTATGAGGCGTGAGAGGGAGTAGTGATGGTCAGAGATTAGTTCATGTGGGAATGATGTCTTGTCCTATTGTGTTGGAATGATCAGCTAAGAAAGAGCCTAAATTTGAGGAAAATGAACCTGAAGGTGGAGGGATTCGAGCTCAAAGGGAGCTGAGAGTGTATACAAAGTGGAGGAGGCAAAATGAAGGAACAATGTCTGTCGTGCCACTCATGCCATCAAGTCCCTTGTCCGGGTCTACCCCGACTCATGAGACACCTACGCCTTTCACTTCAGAATCTAATTACTCAGGTGATATAATTTTTCTCCTTTATCCTCCCACTCCCATGACTTTTAGGAGGATCTCTCGCAGCAATGTGAGTCATTCTCCTAATCGTTATTCTTCTGATTGTTTTGATTTCTCACATGACATTGCTTGATTTGTTTCATACTCTAACATATCATTTGTACACGGAGTATTACATCTTTATACACTGTCTCTATACCCAAGTGTTGGCAGGTGGCTAAGAAAAATCCTAAGTAGAAAGATGTCATGTTGTAGGAACTTGACGCTCTCGATAAAAACGGGACGTGGGAGATAATATCATTACCAGCGAGGAAAAGAGCAGTTAGGTGCAAGTGGATTTTCACAGTAGAACAAAATAAGGGAAAGTGGAGCGTTACAAAGCACGATTGGTGGCGAAAGGGTACAGTCAGACATGGCATTGACTATGTAGAGACTTTTGCACCTGTTGCGAAGATGAGCACAGTGAAAACTCCAGTTTCTCTAGCTATAAATGGTGGATGGAGGTTGCACTAACTTGATTTAAAGTATGCTTTTCGTCATGGTGAATTATTGGAGGACGCGTATATGGACATATCACCAGGATTCAGCACATAATAGTAAGGTATGCAAGCTCAGGAGGTCGCTTTATGGCTTGAAGCAGTCTCCTCGAGCTTCGTTTGACAAGTTTAGAAAAGATATGGCGTGCATGAGATATAAGCAGTTCAATGTCGATCATGTGGTGTTCTTTCATCAAAATGGTGGTCACATCACTAGGCTCGTTGTGTATATTGATGTCATGATTATAACTGATGATGCTAAGACAAATATTGTTCAACTAAAGGTTAGATTGGTCAAAGAATTTCAGGTGAAGAATCTTTGACAGCTCAGATACTTCCTTGGGATAGAGGTAGCTCGTGGACTAGAGGGGATGGTCTTCTCTCAGAAAAGGTATGTACTACATCTCCTCACAGTAATAGGCATGCTGGGATGCAAGTCTGCAGTATCTCCAAAAGATTAAAAGGTCAAGATGAGTATAGAAGCGGAAGAGTCGGTTGATCATGAGAGATACCGGAGATTGGTGGGTCTTCTGATCTATCTAAGTCACGAGCATCCTGACATCTCAATTGCAGTGAGCGTGGTGAGCCGTTATATGCATGATCCAAGGAAGGGTCATATGGACGCAGAGTATCAAATTATGAGACACTTGAAGAGTGCACTAGGGAAGGGGTTGATCTTCAGGAAGAATAGCATGAAGGCATTAAGGGCTATTATGATGCTGACCGGGCGAGTTGCTCACATGACAGAAGATCCACCTCAGGATACTGCATGTTCGTAGGGGGTAACTTGGTCTCTTGGAAGAGTAAGAAATAATTTGTAGTAGAGAGGTCAACAACAGAGGCAGAGTACAAGGTCATAGCCTTAGGAGTTACCGAGATGATCTGGCAGAGAGCCTTGTTGGTCGAGCTCAAGGTGGATCAAGAAACTCAAATGAAGTTGTGGTGTGACAACAAGTAACTAATCAGCATCACCAACAATCCGGTGCCACACGATATAATCAAACAAGTAGAGATTGATAAGTTCTTCATCAAGGAAAAGTTGAATAACGGGCTACTAGAGCTAAGTCATGTAGCCACCGGAGAGCAAGTTGTTGACTGCCTCACTAAAGGACTTGGTCCATTATATTGTCTATATTATGTAACAACATGGGCTTAGTGGATATCTTATGCCCATTTTGAGGGAGAATGTTGAGATTTGTATCTTATTTTGAGGGGTCTAATTATAAATAGAAAATATAGAAGTTTAAGGGTTATTTGCAAAATGTTTGTATGGGCTCTATAGAAGCCCAACTAATGAAAGAAAAAATAATCATTTCTTCAAAATCATCTCTTCACTACTCGGGAACTAATTATATGTTGTTATTTCTTAGTTTTAGGATTTTTTGTTTGGTTTATATTATTTGGAGACTTTTCTCGCCGATTTATCCAATTTTGAGAGTTATAGCATGTTTTTCTTTAGGTGGTAAATGTGTGTCTTCAGGAGAAAAAGTGCCTGAACCTCCCCGTCATCCATACTTCATTATTTCACCATTCATCTTGCCAACTTCTGGCTGGACAGCCAACGAACTGCTGTTCTGGCATCCAGTTTGCAGTTCAACAACAGTATTTCATCACTCCGCAACCACCACAGTTATTTCCACTTTCATTACTCATCCCACAACCCTCTTAACCAGTCTCACACCTTCCCACACTGATCAATGAAGGTTCAATATGTACTTGTAAAAAATTTGAAGTGGCACTAATATAAAATAGGTAACCTAAACGAGAGAAATGCCCCCTCCTCGTAAATAGATGCATCAGTGTTATTCAAGCATCATGGACATTCATAAAGCCTTCTCTGAACATAGTTCATGAAAATTATGTTGCTAGTTTACTTGCCACCAAATTGTCTCTACCAATTACTTTCTAAACCTGTTGTAAGGGTGCAAGTGAGCTAAGCCAGCTTCTGCTGGACTCACTAAATAAGCTTGTGATTCGAGCTTATCAAGCCCAATCTTGAGCTCGAGCTTGTCAAGGCTCAGTTCATTGACTCGTGAGCAAGTTTGACTAGCAAGGTTCCAATCACATTTATGCCTTCTCCGGTGAGTTGTTGTGGCATTTATGCTTCTCTCCCACCATCCATCACTCAGATGGCTTCTCTGGAGAGCTCACATGGCAATTTCATTCAAATTCGTAAGCCGATTAGCAAAGCCTACTCGAGCTTGTTATTTGAGCTCGAGCTCCAGTTAGGTATGAGTCCAGTTCAACTCGACTAATTTACAATCCTAGACTCTCGCAGGCTTACCGTCCCAGATATAGGTGTTGCACTATGGCATAAACAACAATGACAATGCACCTCCTGTCCTTGTTGCCTAATTTCTACATCATAGAAATATTGTTATGGATATCTACTGGAATTTGCCTAATGACGTCAGTTAGCTCCACTCAGCTAATAAAAACCCAAAAAAGATTTACGAATAAATGAATTGAATGGTTAGCTGTTTTCAGATTAATTCGTGAACAACATGACACAACCGCTAATAATCCTAGTTCCAAAATCGCAGCAAGCAAAATATATTCCCCTTGATAACAAGTTGAATTTGCTCATATTCCTCATTTACTAGATGACTACAATATGTGACAAAATTAGTTATCTCATAAACTTCAATTGGCCATTATTGTTTGTCTATGCATTTCACCAAATCTGACATAATTTCAATTTCTATGGGGCATACGTATGAAGCAAAAGAAATAATAATAATATTTCGATTTGCATAGAGATAAGTGTAATATTGATTTTTCATATATTGGTAACACAAATATTTATGCATTTGTTGAACAGCTCATCCATTCATTAGTGGAACAACTCCATTTTATATATTTTGCTTGAATGCGCTCCGATGTGTGAAACATTGGTTGGAACAAGTCAGAATATAAAGGTGTCGGGCGAGTGCTGCTCTACCCGAAATATATATATATATATATATATATATATATTTAAAAAATATATAAATAAATAAATAAAAAGCACTAGGGCCTATATTGAAATAAAAAGGGTACAAAACAAGTAGTATGAGAGGACCCAAAAAATTGAGCTCGACTCATAAGAAACAAAAAGCAAATAAAGCTCAAACAAAGCGATACAAAAGATAGAACAAAAGAGAAACAAGCAACTAAAGAGAACACTTCAGAGTTTGATTTCTGGAAGCCCGAAATATATATATATATATCATAAAAAGTAGCAAAAAATTAACACAATAATTTCTCTTGACAGGGTAATAAGTTATGTGCGTGGCATGGAGCAACAGGAACAAGAGTAAGTTGAGGGAAACACTCCCACAAACTGGAAGTTTAGAAAATCTATTTTTCATAAATGCACAAGGTGTTAAAATCAATGTTAGAAAGAAATCATATGACACACAAGCTCTATTTTGCTTTAGCCATTAGGAAGAGTTTTATGGCTAATTCATAAATATAGATAAAATATAATAAATTTGATAAGTTATAATTAAGATCTAAGAATATTAAGCCAAATTGAATACATATGTTATCATGATGGTTATAGGTGGTGATTATACAACCAAAGCTATGCTAAATATATGAAATTACGGTTTTTCTCTATCAATTAAATGCTTGAAGTGTACTGGAGCAAGATATAAAATTTATCATTTCTATTTAAGAAGTTATTATATGAAAGGGAAAAGGCCAGCCAATCAATTAGTTAAACACCTTTAAAATCATACAAGTAAGATTCCCCTCCATCTATAGGTGGTTATGAAAACTTGAAAAGGCGATTTCTTTTAATTTTCAATTGTGCTAACTTCATATATAGAACGTAAATGAAACCATGATATTAAGATAGTAGAGGGCAAGGAGCCAAGGACACATAAGAACTCATAAATATTGATGTTAATTCTTACCTTTGCTAGCGAGCACGAAAATGACTCTAATTTTCCTTCTGCGCCACGGTAAAAATGAAAAAATGGAAGAACTCTTACATTTAGCCTTTTGCACATTGGCTTATTCTTATCGAAGTCAACTTTGAGAAACAAAATATCTGGATGCTCTTCAGCAGTTTTGCAGAGCTATAATTTAACAGAAACAATCAAAGAAAACAGATTATTTTCTATTACACAAAAAAAAGGTATTCCAGAGAAATTACAAAATGAGGTAATTCTGAAGTAAGACTCTACCAAATAAGGCCAATGATAATGATAAAAGAAAATCCACATTCCAGATAGAAAGACTAATGGCATAAAATATAAGTAGAACCTCAAGCATGTCTCAGACCGATCTATGAACATAAGATATAATTAGCATAGAGGAAAATTTACAAACATACCACATAATTCTTAAGTATTTACATATGGATCACCCGAAATTTGATATTTACACTTACAATATATTGGTGTCACATCCTTATACATGAAAAGGTATATTTCACTTTTAAAAAAATATTGAAGGTGGTATCTTTGATGTGATTCTAAAGATTTGAGTGGTATGCATGTAAATATGAATGTTTAGGTGTTATATATATAAATACCTAAATTCAGTTATATGAATGTAAATGCCCCCAGCATAGAATCACATTGGGAGTTCTACACTGAGATGGAACAAGAGGACTATATAAGTATCTAATGATGTTGTCAAAAGCGTGCTTTAATAAAGAAGCAGAGCGATTGCCCAAGGCTACGTGTAGCTACAAAGTGCACGAGCACTGCAACGTGTGTCACATTGCTACACACTTCATGATAAAGCGCATATAGCAAATTTAGCATCATTCAACAGTAGGGTTCGGTACCCAATTCCCATCGCCGGTTCACCATATCAATTAAAATGCCCAAGGGAACAATTTTATCCAATCTCTTTTTTTACTGCTTGGTCTAGCAATGCCTCTCCTGATAGTCTTCTCATGCAGTTCAATCTTAGATTTCTCACTACACTGCACTCCTCTCCCACTCTCTTCAGGGCTCACAGACCTTTTACAAAAACTATGTTCTTCTAGCCTAACCTTCTCATTCTCTTTTGATATCTCTTAGTCAGAGTGAGAGATTCACTAGATTTCACACTCTCAATCTTTATTTCTCAGCTCTTTGGACCTCATCTTCAGTCTGTCAATTCAATGATGTCACTCACCAGATTTTCTACTGTTGTCGTGATCATTCCAACTAGCTCTCAAATTTTTTTATTTTTTTATTTTTTTTGGTACTTAAACTTTATATATTTACTTCTTTTTCAATCCCGGAGCATATAAATTTTTTGGCATGTATATGAGTTACTCTTTAAAATTTGTCAAACAATTTTCAGGCATAATTTTTGTTTCTTTGCATAAAATTCAAGTTAAATGGAATGTTTGAGGGTAAAACAAGGAAAGATCTAACATACAAACATGTGCTAATTGTAGAAAGAAATTGATACCGAGTTAACCAAAATAATAATAAGGTAAGCTAAATATTATTACTCAAAAAGTACATAGGATTAAAAGCACATACGCTTGGAACTACGAAATAACAAAGCACGACACAACTCAACTAGGACTTAGATAGAACGAGGAGATGCTGCGGTTTACAAAGGAAACTCGCATGGAAGTGAGGGAATGGTTGGAAGGCAGCAAGGCACAGCTACGGCTGGTTTTCGGATGGTAGGAAGGTGGGCGGCCGCAAGGTATGGTGAGGTGGTTGCAGCAGAGTGGTGGCAGAGCATGGAAAAGTCAGGTAGGCTCATAGCAGCAAAGAGAGGAGTTGTGGGGATGTCAGTATGTCGTTAAACTCTCTTTGTATTGGTTTCCCTATGTTTGTTACCAACCCTTCCCTCTCACAATCTCCTATCATCACTAGGACCAATTCTCCTTATGCTTCTCTGCTAACAAGAGCACCTGTAATCTCAGATTTGCAGAAAGTAGGACTATTTGTTTATAATTTTTGGTAAAGGACTGGGTGTCAATGAACCTGTCATGTTGAGTCTTACGATCGTATGAATATGGTCTCCCAAACAAAAAATGATAGGCATCTATGGGCACCACAACACACCAAACCTGATCCTGCAGCTGGCTCCCAATCGAAATCTCCATGAGACACCTCTAGTTAATATTGAATTGGTTCTCCTTCACCTACGTCGGGGATTATAGTTGAGGATATCTCTGAGTCATGATGCTTAATTTATCAATCATTAGTGTTCATTTCACATTCTTGTTGTTACCTCAATCAGAGATAATGTTGCATATCTTACCTTTCACCATACACTTGGCGCAAAAAATGTTATGGCAAAGCCACTACTACTCCATCGCAGCCTCAATCTGTAGGACCTGTCAAATCACGAGCATCCCGCCCTCATCCAATGGAAGACGATACTCCTTACCCAGTTCTTCAACTGCCTCTTCGTCGCTAACTTCCTTCACTACCCCTGTTAGGTGAAAGTCACAATTCAGCTCGGTAACTAGAAGCAATGTCCAAAATCATGACATCTGAAGCATTTCCTGGTGGGGACTATAATGGGTGTCACCACTCTTCACGGACTTCTTCTCATTCGAAGTGCCTCTGTCCTGCTCCTAACTAGTCCGTCCCACTCACTGAGGCGTACTCTTGAGGTCTCAAATTGTGGGTGATTTTCTAACTGGCAGCGTTTGTCTGCTCTGCTTTTATTATCTCTCTGCTTTCAATGCTAGGATTGCAGTTGGACCACATTACTGAAGGTGGGCTTCAGATATTAATCATAACATCTACTAATTATATAATTTACCTGTAAGAGTATACATATTCATATCATAATATTATTTTTATGGACTAACTTTTTTGTTTGTATCCATCCATAATGTGGGAACCTTTGTTTATTTAACACTACACCCAAGCGCCGGTACAGTGGCCCTAACATACTTGTTATTGTATTCAGGTCATAAAGCACGTCGCTTCCATAGGACGACCCAATAATGATTTAAAAGAATCATGTCATAGTTTTTAAATAAAATTTTACATTGGTTATTGATTACCTACGCAACCCTCCACTTTTCGCACTGCGGCTTGAGAGCCGACAATGATAGTATTGCTAAGGTATTTGTGCACGCAAATAGAAAAATTTAAAGATATTAATGTACCTTCATTAGGATAAGTTTAGACAGTGCTCTCTTAACATTTATATATACATATATATTAAAAAGATATAGATATGTAAATGATAAAATAAGGCGTAGCAGATGTTTGGAATCATCTTTAATGGTCCCATTAGAGAGCTTAAACGATCAAATGCTCTTATGCTGATTTACTTTATGTTTTACTAGCATGCATATCATTTATTCCCGTTATATTATTGTAGTTTAAAAGTAGAGTTACTGTTTTTTTGTAGTTTATTGTTGTGTTAAATTAACTCTATCAAGTTTAAGTTTTGTTTAAGATAAGTAATAGAGAAGGGAATGTATACAAAAGATGTGGACAACCAAAACTAAGGTAAATTTATTATTTGTTCAATTTAATTTGAAATCATTAGGGGCGTTTTCATTATTTAGGATTTAGAATGAATAATGGAGTTTTAATTCCACAATCCTACTATATGTTCCCATCTTCAAAATCTCAAGCCTCGGGCCCGGTTATGGCAGTGGCTCACTCGAATGATCAATGATGTTTGAGATGCTTATTTTGACGATAACTAACATAGAAGGATATAGAGGCAATTGCAAGCTTAGAAATAGACTAAAATTGAAGAATGTAATCAATATACTTCCAAGAGAAAATCACGAAGCCATGCTCAAAGAATATCTAAATCAATACCCTCTTGTTAAGTAAACATTAATAAAAGCACGACATGAAATTATTGATTAAGATGAAGAGAGCAATAAAACCCAAGTTTCTTCTATTGATTCAAATAATATGTTTAAACAAGAATTTGCGGTAGAAAGGGCAAATGAGAATAATATGAATTACAATAATTATGATTCAATGATTAACTTCAATAGTGCATTTTGTTCAATATTTTTTCAATTTATTGAGCATTTGATATTTGAAAATTGATTATATAGTTGATATGACATATCTTAGTTTGTGCTTTATACTTTCCAGTATGACTCGCATTATTTATCTCTTTAGTTTTTCCCTTTCACTTGGTTGTTTATAAGCTCATCGTTTAATATTTGATATTTTGTTAATTTATCGTAAATATTGTCCGAGTTTAATTGCTCAACATGAAAATCAGTTCTATTTATATTTTTTAGGCATGCAAAAATGAGATAATTCAGAATTCTTGTTCAAATGTTCTTTTAAGGCGTACATGAAACATCTCGAGTTGAATTTTATAAAATTGATTGCTAGTTGTCGGTAAATTCTTACATTAATATCTAACAAAAAATTTCATCATCCTTTTGTCGTAATCAATTGTATGAAGGTTGTTGAGTGGCAAAATATTAGATAATGTAACCTCTGATATATGCACTTCAATTAATGAAAGAGCACATTTTATTCGTGCTCCAAAACAAAACAGAAAACATTTTGGAAATGGCAATTACCTTATACGCATCAATAACCTTAATATCTAAAAATGTAAAGTATCACTTTACACATGCTGCATCAAGAATACAAAAATAAAATGGGTACATATGTAATTTTAATGTCCATATAATCATATATGTACATCATTGTATTCGTGCATGGGGCTAGAGAGGGTAACATGACTAAAATGGATTAGATGATGAAGATTATAATGAAAATGAAGAGAACAGAATAAACAAGCCAAACCTTGGGAAAAAGTGCTCGGCAGGAACCGCACCAAGTGCCATAGAATTCAACAACAACAAGTTTATCACCCGCTTGGCATAATGCCTCAAGAAACTCCGTTGTGGAATGAATATCAATCATATTTGGTCCAGCATTTCTCTCCCACCACTTAGGGCCATCACTTTCAGCAACAACGGCATGAACCTATAAAAAATTAATTAAAACCTATAAGCAATTTAAAAGTATCATTTCAAGTTCATAATGACATCATAAGAGTTCATGGCAATCTACATTTGGTGAAGGCCAATCAATCATGAAAATAGAGAAGTGAGTTAGCAAGAGATAAAATAGCTCAATTAATTTGAGATGGGCATGCAAAGGGCCAATTCTTGGCCTAAATAAATTAATTGAAATCATGTCAATCTTATATATAAAAAAATAATAATAATAAAATAAAATAAAAAAAAACCTAATCCATAACTTGACTTTCCGTAGCGGGAGCTTACCGAGACGCATTACTGCGACAGTACCGCGATCCATTTTTCATATTTTGATTTCTTGCTTTGTCTAGCCCTTCCTTTTCTAGCATTTTTCTTGTCTAACTCCTTCCTTTTTCATCATATTTCTATTTCTATTCTCTACCTATTCTATCTATTATTCCTCATATATATAGATGTTGTTTGCTTCGATTAGAGTCAATTTTTCCTTTCAGATTTCAGATTTTATCCAAGCCAACGTCGTTATTTACCTTCTAGAGCTAGATCCGAAGGCGAGAATGTGCTCCGATTTTAACTCGTCCAAGATGGTGACCTTCTCCAAGAGTTTAATTGGTGCTCGGCCATAACCAGATCCCAAGGATATTTATCCCATTCAACTCCTCCAAAACCCCTTTTCAGCCATCCCCTCACCGCTGTTTCCCCCCAGATAGCCCTCCCTTTGTTGTCCCACAGCCCACACCCTTCCCTTCACCCATTACCGTATTCAATGTAGCAACTCGACAACACCCTCGTTGTTTTTCTACACCCATCTAACACCTAGCTCCCTCCCACCTTTCTGCCATTCCTCACCATCGCCTTTCAACACCCAACCAACCCATTTGTTGCCACCTCTCTGTTGTCCCAGCCTCACAAAATTCCTTCCTTGCAACCTAATTGTTATTCTAGCCTTGCTGAACAAATACCCCGCCACCTAATCGTTGCCCCAGCCCATACAACCTTCACACTGCAGTTCACAGCCCCTAACATTCTCCTTACAGCCGACCAGCACTCCCCTTCCCTTCCCATTCGCACCCATGACAAACTCACAACCTCTTTCACCGGTCATCACTCTTACGATACACTTTAATTGAGCTTATCAATCTTGTGTATTTGTTGTTGTTTTTTTCCTTTTTGTTGTGATCATGTAACCATTTATTTACTTCGAATAATAATATTTGTTTTTCCGTTATTGTTTGGGTTAACTCCGGTATCCTTTGGTATCAAAACTAGCCTAACCCTAGTCTCATCCTAGGATTTCCTAGCATTTGCCCCTACCCAAGCCACCTCCACCAAAAATTTTCATTCCTACCACCCACCAAACTATAACCCAATTTTGACCTAACCATAATTTTCCTTTGCTGGTTTTCAAAGTCAGCAACTCCAAATTAAATTTTCTACACCTTCAATTAGTCTCATGCTCCCGCTTTCACTTACAAACCCTAAACCCTAGTCATGCCACCAAGGAGACACATGCCCAAATCTACCCTAGAAGAGATACAATGATAGATACGCATACTTCAGTGAAAGATATTGAAGATGAAACCCAAGGGGAGCGTTATCTGGAGAGTCGAATGAGGAAACAAGAGAATAGGAAGATGAAGCAAGAGAGATAACACCAGTTCATACTAGCTTACTACAGACAGAATGTGCAGACCCTAGCTTCAGAAGATGACACTACATCACCGAGCGATCACCCTATCTTACAAGCAAAGAGCCTCGGGATCTAAAAACTATAACACACCTAGAAGAACACCCAAGATGAGCCCGTCAAAGTAAAAGCTGATTCAAAATGGAGAACATGTAAAACCAATCTGCATCCTAAATCTATCACAGCTAGAAAGTGTTGCAGGTGCCACGAATTTGGGCATTATGAAACAAATTGCGCAACCAAGAGAGTGATAGCTTTCACTAATAAGGGAGAGGTTGAAGAACTAAATGGTGATACGGAAGTAGATGACGACTTCAAAGAGAATTCACAATTTTCAGCCGAGGAAGAGATGCCATTGATTCCAATTGTCCCCAAGATAGAGATTCTGACTAAGGTGACAGTAGTTGTTTTGGAAAATAGTAACTCTAATATAATAGGTGTTCCGATAGAGTACGAGATTGTGGCACCTTGAGCTAGCATCTTGCAGTCGTTGAGAGGAACATCAATCGGGGCCTAAGATGTCTAAAATGGTCATGAGTTTGAGGAGTTGATATCAAACACAAGACAACCCAAGATATAAAAAATTCAGACCATTAAGATCTATAGACTAATTCCTAGTTGCCCTTACTGAGGGAGGTCCAAAACGTCTAAAATGGGGCCTTTTTGTGCCACGTTGAAAAGATCACATATAGTTATTCATATGTTAGATTTAGTTCAACATAGTACCCATCACCAGATGTCCAAATAGAAGAGATGAAGGAGCTTGATGGGGAAGGAAATTCTTAAATGGGATCCAGGTTCTATCAGTGAAGAAGATGTCTCTTAAATGGGCCTTTTTATGCCACGTCGGAAAGATCACATAGAGTTATTCAGATGTTAGATTTAGTTCAAGATAGTACCCATCACCAAATGTCCAAATAGAAGAGATGAACCTCATTCATGAAATTTGTCTCAAGAGCTTGATAGGGAAGGAAATTCTTAAATGGGATCAAGGTTCTACCAGTGAAAAAGAAGAAGATCTCTTACCTTCGGTGCCTCGATCATCGTGTTCGCTGCAGCCAACCAACAAACACACTCCTCATTGTTTTCCTGCAACCTTCTACCCCCTGTCTCCCTCCCATTTTGCTTCCATCCTTCACTGTTGCCTTCCGGCAGCCACCCAACCCTTTATTACCACCCTTGTTGTCCCACCTCACGAAATCCCTTCCCCCGCAATCTAGTTGTTGTTCCAGCCTTGAGAAACCAGTTCTCTGCCACCTAATTGCTGCCCTAACCCATACAACCTCCACAACGCAATTCACAGCCCCAACCTTCTCCCTAAAACAGACCAGCCTTCCCTTCCCGGTCGCACCGAGGGCCAACTCACAACCTCTATCATCGATCACCGCTCATGAGATACGCTTTAATTGAGCTTGTTAGCATTGTGTGTTTGTTATTGTCTTTCCTTTTCGTTGTGATTTTGTAATCACTTAATTGCTTCGAATAATAATATTTATTTTTCTGTTGTGGTTTGGGTTAACTTCAGTATTACTTTCAATATTCATCCTTATCTTCTTATTAGTTCTTGAATTTAAAAGTTTAATGTTAATAGTGAATGGCAGACAGATAATCAAAAGGTAAATCATAAAAAATTTTAGAAAAAAAGAATTCAATGAATAAATATCAAAACCTTTAAAAATCAGAATTAATTAAAACTGGAGTGTAATATGTGTTAATCTTTAAAAAAGATGTCAATAGTTTATTAATTTAATCTGATTAAATTTACAATTTTGATGGTGTTTTCTAGGTACCTATATCCCTAAGCTAAAGAGTTAAGCAAGCCCATAGAAGAAGAGGCAAGTCCTAGTTAGAGGGAAAGTATCGGGTGAGTAGTGAAAGTTTGAATAGCTCAACATAAGACAGAAGAAACGGCTAGAGTACAAGGAAAATAATATGTGGCGAAACTCATTCACCCTTAATTAAAAATGAAGAAAAAAAGAAAGCATAGATAACCTCGACTTAAGAGAACAGAGATCCCTAATCAAGTGCATCAACAAGGTATAGTTTTATTCCTCATCGAATATAACAAAGATAGCTATATAACCATTTGACAAGCTCTATCTGGTAAAATATCATAAGTCAATAAAACAAATGCAATTCAATTAGATTTAGCAATGAAAATACTCACTAATTATGCTAACCTTCACAATTTTTTTTTCCTTATTCGCACAAGTAATTAGATCAATTAAAAATAAAAAAATAAGGTTGCATATGCCATATGCATGATGTGTTATAGCACACCCATAGCACAATTGGATGCACTATTTCACTTTGCCGCATATTTCCATGTAAACCTAAGATGTGCAGTACGCTATAATAAAGGTTATAATGTGCACTACTTAGCAATATTCACACATATGGTTAGAAAAATAGAAAAAATTTTAAATAGTCAAACATCTAGCCAAAATATGGTGTATGCTTGATTCATTTCTGAAAAGTTCTCTCTCTACATCTAAAAGAAATCTTAGAAAGATCATTTGATCATTAATATGAAAGGTGTGATTTTATGAATTAATTATGTATGTATGAATGTATATAACATTTGTGTGTTTATAGGTACATCCATAAATAAATACAGAGAGAGAGAGGACAGAAAGGAGGGGGAGAGAGAGAGAGAGAGAGAGAGAGAGAGAGAGATTTTAATACATTGTATCAAAGTCAGTGGTTCGAGTAGGATTGAGACGTTTGTGGCTCAATTGAGTTCTTCATACCTTCTGCCATATTAAGCAGAATTTAAGAGCAAATAACTCTTACATCTCCTTGTGGTTGAGGATGCCCGCGAAGCATGAAAATTGATTGTGTTGGAAAAAAATGTTGATATAGAGATACTAAGTGATTGATCCACTCTCATGAGACTAGGTTATTGGATTAAATATGGATTTAATATTTAATGTATTTAGAAGTAATTGTAATGGGTTATATGGGTTAATACTCAAAATTTGAAATAGGTAGTTTGAGTTCTAATAGGCTAACTGAGTAGTTAAATAGATCATTGTAAGTTTTTAAAATACTTCCTCTCTTTAGGAGTATAAGGGTATCAATAAAAATAAAATAAGTCCCCTTTGTCTTGAGATTCTCTTCTTTGACAATCTAAATATGGCTTTTTTATGTTTCTGACAAGAACTTGAATCGCGACTTAACCTACCTACCTAGTTTGTAACAATTAGGGCTCTCCTTGACTCTCGCCACCAAATGCATATCGATCAGCATCTCTCAACTCCATTGTCTGATTTTTTGTGTCAATTTGACACCACCGCTCTAATGTTTTGAGCATCCAGCATATCATCCTACTTTTCAAGAGAACATAAGAAAATCCATCTATAAATCTCTATCACCCTTTGTCACACCAATCATCAACTTTCGCTTCAACACCACACCTGGATCTCCACCCTATTATTCAAATCTCCATTGCATCATCCACATCTCTTTCACAATAAACACCCAAACAAATCATTCAACAACGATTTCACCCAACAAAAATACAAAAAAAAGTAATAATTGTCAAATTTCCACCTCATTGGCTTTCAAAATGCATCAAGAATTTCATTGCACCAATATCTTTGTTGTCCCCCCGCTATCTCCTTCGATCTTCTCCATTCTAGGTTTGCGTCTTCTTTATGTTGATGATCGCGCCGTTGGTCTTCACTTCAAAATCTACCCCAATCCGCTAACATTCATGCACGTTCATGTGAGAATAGTGATACCAAGTATGACCCTTCTAGACCAAGCTTGCAAGCTCTCCTTGCTCCACAAACTTGATTACATGCTTTCCAATGTCTAACTCCTATCTCGACTTCTTCCGGCTCCAACTCGAGCAACCAATTCTCGTGTCAAATCAATACACACTTAAGCATGTAAGCAAGGCAAGCCTAACCGAGCCTAGTGCTTGTTTGTGCTTGACTCGTTATAATTTTTTTAGCTCAAAATCAACTCATTTTGAAAATGATTTGTAAATAACAATATTTGTGTTTAACTCAATTTGAATTTGTTTGTTAGTCTGTGGCTTGAAGTTAGCTCGAATGGTTTTTAAAATTCTAAATTTTTAACATTTTTTAAGTATAAAATAAAAATCTCTATAAAAAGCTTATAATAAATTTTATTTATTCATTCATATATTTTGAGCCAAAATGAGCCAAACACGATCAAGCAAAGATTTGTGTGTGTTTGACTCATTTATTAATGGATCTCAAAATAATTGTTCGTGTTCGACTTGTTTTCGGCTCATTTCTTAATCAATCTCAAAATAATTGTTCATGTTCGACTCATTTTATTAATGAAGGAATCGAACATGAGTTACTCGTGAATTACAATCTTTTTGACAACTTTATACACACGTATACCCTTAGTGACACCTTTATCAATGTCCGTTGTATATCTCTTTCCAAACTGTGTCATTCAGCCATCTCACTTGATCAACGCTATCTTTGCTCTTATCCCTTTTTTTTTTTTTTCATATTACAGCTACACAAACAACCTCACTGAATAGTCACCATACTAGATCTCACCAAACATAGCTTAAGAGCATAAGACCCAACTATCATTGAATCCCATAATCACCCTTTCCCACCAACCCTTCCCCTTAACAGAGAAATACAACTACCAGCAACTTCAACTTCCATCTACTCTATGTGGCAGTAATTCATCCTTATATCTAACCTCTCACCACCTACCGCTCAATTCTTACGTATTTACTTATCTAACACCAAAAATTCAATTTTTTTATACATACCACCTTACCTATGCATGAAAAGGTGTATTTCACTTTTTTTTTTTTCAAGTTAACATTTTGGTATTTTTTATGTAATTGAGAGGCTATAAAAATTATAGTTTAGGTGTAAGATATGTAGATATATAGGAATTGGGCGGTATGTATGTAAATGCCCCAATGATGACCGATTTTAACCTTTGGTTCATTCTCTCTAACCCACACATCATCAGCCAAATGTACACTCCCATCATTTGGAAAATTCATGAATGATCAGCATTAGGGCATTCAACAAGAAAAGCATCAAGCAGCGTGGCAGTATTGAGAATCCTTGCATGGCCTCATACTCTCCATAAACTCTCAGAACAAAAACTCAACCAGTCGGAAAGAACCAACAAGTAATCAATGTCCCACTTCTTGTATCGAAAAACATATTATTATCAGATAAATTGAAATAGATATACCCAGACAAAAGAGGATTTCGTCTTACAAGGAAGCCGGACGATCGTTGCGCATGCTGACCGCCGCCAACTCCGCCCCCGCCTCCGGCAGCGGCGGCTGCTGCGGCGGCTGCGGCGGCTACCGGAGAGGGGAAACCAGGACGATTAGGTGCCTTGAACCGCCGGGAAGCAGGTTCCGGAGGAATGAGCAGCGTACGAGAAGGAAGAAGAAGGGCGAGGCGGAGGAGAGCATCGGCCATTCAAAAGAAGAACCCTCACGACCTTAAAAGAGGAGATTCCCAATGCGTCTTTCACTGCTGCTTCTTCTCGGCGATGTATAAGGTTGACATAATCGGGAGAAATTGAGAAGAAGGAGACCAGCACTCTAGCTCCCGCTTTAAGCTCTACCTTGCGCTTTGCTGGTTTTCTCTCTCGAGCGGGCTGGGCTCGCGTGTGGTGGTGATAAGATGGAGAGGAAGGGCTGGATGGTGGATGCTCTGTACTCTTTACCTCCTAAGCTGAAAACTTCCTTTTTTTTGTTTTCTATTTTGGATTTTGGGTATATTTGCATGAATATTACACCATTCATGTGTATTTACAAATACACCTAAAATTGTGTATTTAGTATTTAACTTTTAAAAATATACTAATTGTAATATTTTTTTATTGAAGTCAACAAAGTTTTAAGGTTGGTTGTCGACTGTCTGACTCAAATTTCACTTTTCGCATCAGATACTTGGGACACGGCAATGGCATTGTTATAAGATTTTATATTTTTACATCTGGTGTATTTTTAGAACATTTAAATTAATATGTAGGTAAAGTTATAGAATATTTTAAAATATTCATGATAGTTATAATTTTGAAGTGGCTAATAAATAAGGTAGAGTCGTATTGAATTTTTTTTAGTAATATTTTATTTAATAAAATATGTGAAAATAATATCACTTATAACAATAGATCTAAAAAAATATAAATTGATAATTTTCTTTTTATCGTCGAGATTGTAAATATTATTGATGTGTGCTAGAAAATTTGTGGCGGTAGAGTAATGAATTATCATCTTAGTGTTGCACGAGAATTCAACACACACTCAGATAAAAGAAAAATAACCAGTAGTGATGCTAGAGGTTTTTACGTGGAGAACCCGTAAAGGGAAAAAACACGAGGGTCTGACCCAACTGTAAAAGTTCATTATTAGTAGATGAATACAAAAATCTATTATCCCACAGACGAGAAAGGGTAACTGTATTTTCCAAGTTAAAGAGCCGACTGACGACGTCTGATTGGTCGTGATTGACGGTGATAGTCGACAGTAGCTGACTGTGATTGGCGAGTGTCGACACGGTCGGCGGTAGTAGACAAACGTTAGTGGTGGTTGAAGGAGACCGACAGTAGTCGACGGCGATCGGCGAGTGTCGTCTACGTAGCAGCGATTGATAGTGGCCAGTGGAGATCAGTAGGTGTCGACGGTGGCTGACAATGGTGGACGGCAATCAGCGATGATCAGCGACAGTTGAGATGGTTCTGGACTTCAGCTCCTTCTCAGAGCTTTCAGTTCTCTCTGAAGCTTCAAGTATTCCTCCTATTATGAGGGGTGAGGCTCTATTTATAGTGTTCTGAGCGCAATTAATGCAGAAATATGAAACGTTTTGATCGGATGGTTTGGAAAACTTCCTACGATCAGATGGTGTTTAATGGACAATTGAGTGACTTAACGATGTCAAAATTGAGCAATCTTAGGCTCTTTGGATTCGTCTTGTCGAGACGCTCAATTCGACTATGAACTTGTCGGATACGAAATCCATTTGACCTTCTAAATGTGTTCGGGAATCTTTCAAAAATGGTTAAATGACTTGATCAGGGCTTGATTTGACTCGGGCTGGTCTAACATTGATATCATTAGGTTTGTCTCATCGAGCCGGTCAATTTGACTATAAGTTGTTGAAATCGGAGTTCTTATTGACTTTTTATCAAAATTTGAACATCCTTTGGTCAAAATATTTTATCGAGATCTGTATCATGTCTTGAGATTTGTACTATACGATAAAAATTTTGTTTGTGACGTATCAGTTGCCACATTATTTTTGGGCGAGACAAATTTTATCATCTGAAAATATTGATATATTGAATAACTTCGGAGCTCCTTATTTGGCTGATCATTGCTGCTTCAAGCTAACTGTCCCGGGTTTGAAACTTGTTAACACAAAAAAGTTTTTTTCCCATTTTTTTTAATATGAAATTTCTTTTTTTCATTTTTCTTTTTTTTGGAAAATGAAAAGTCTTTTTTTATGAGTATTTAATGCTTGCACTACTATTTGGATTTATATATTAATGTGCATTTAATGACCAATGCTCTTTTTGGGCCTATAAATAGGCCTAAAGGAGAGGGTAGAGGGATACATTACAGCGGTGCCGAGTTGCGGTGAAGAGTTAAGGTGTCGAATTATGGTGTAGAGTTGCAGCACCGAGAGTTGCGTGTCAAGTTACAGTGAAAAGGAAAGTCGTCTTTGTCATGCATAGCACGCAAGTAATGTGACATTCTTCCTCGTTACGGCGAAGAGGAAAGTTGTCCCTGTCCACCGTAGTAAGCAAGCAACAAGATTTTCTTTCTCGTTGCGGCGAAGAGGAAAGTCACCAGACGAGCAACAGGATCTTTTTTCTCATTGCAACGAAGATGAAAGTTATTCCCGTCCTCCGTAGTAGGCGAGCAACAGTATCTTCTTTCTCATTGCGGCGAAGAAGAAATTCGCCCTCGTCCTACGTAGCAGGTAAGCAACAAGATCTTCTTTCACATTGCGGCGAAGAGGAAAGTTGTCTCCGTCATACGTAGCAGGCAAGCAATGAGATCTTCTTTCACATTGCGGCGAAGAGAAAAGTTGTCCCTATCTTGAGTAGTAAGCAAGCAACGAGCTCTTCTCGCATTGATGCTGCACATTCTGGAGGAGATTCCCATGTCGCTCGTACACATTCAGAAGGTTATGAAGAAATGTTGTAGCTTTCCTGTCGCGCTTTGAGGGAAATATTTTCACGCTTATGTGGTGGTGATATCGTGATATCTAGAGACCCCCTGACAATCATCAAAAGTACTAGAGTTTTGAGGATACGACACCGTCTCTACTCGAAGATGAGTGAATTTGTTATAGCCCTTTTACAATAATATGTTGGACTTTGTAGTATCTTTAATCATTTAATGTAACATTTATAAATGATGACAATGCATTTCTTTGCCTATTCTACAGTGGTCGTGGCTTCTCAATCATACGAAATTCTGCGATTAAAGTTAGCACAACTATTTTATAAAATGAAGAATCATGTACATTTTGTGGTTCATGCCTTTCGAGGTTGTTACCTCTTGGGCTTATGCCTTTAGGAGATTTAATCGGTATCCTTAAGGCTCGTAACCTTCTGAGGTCTTTGAGTTGAGATCCTGTCAATCACTTGCTCTTGTGGAGTTTTTCTTTTGAGGAACTTGTCCAATATTAGCTTCTCACCAAGACTTGCCCTTGGGGCTCACCTTGTAGGAGCATAGTTGAAAGAAGAATTCATTAAAGATTTAAGACTAGATATGAGTTGTATAACCAAAGATGCTCGACGGTGTTAACCCGTAACGAACAGAATCATATGAAATCCATTGAGAATAGTTGACATATTATAGGTTGTTAGTTGAATCTTTTGTTTCACGATTGCAACCTATTCTTGAAATGGTTGAAGAAAATCCACCAAGGATTTTTGACTTATCTAAGCTTGTACGTTAAAGCTTTTGTTTTACAACTATAACCTGTAATGGAAAAAGTCGAAAGAAATCTAGCATGGATTTTTTACCTATCTGATGTCGTATGTCGAAGCTTTTGATTGACGATGGTAGCTTGTAATGGAAGAGGTTGAAGTGAATCCACAAATGATTTTTTACCTATATGAGGTTGTATGTCGAATCTTTTCCTTGATGATGGTAGCCTGTAATGGAAGAGGTCTAATCAAGTCTCTTAGGATCAACTCTGCCTAGAATGAGGTATCAGAGATACTCTGCGTTTCTCGAGACTTGGGCGTAGATCACAATGGATCATATGTTTTCTAGGAAATATAGTTGTAGCGTACTTAAAAGTAATGTTTGACAATTTGTTAGTTGCTGCCTTTGAGTCGTTTTCCTCCGCAATGAGGATGTTTTTTATGCAAGCTTGAAAAATTTATGCATATATTAGGCCTTGAAGAGATCACCTTCCTAATCTGGTTGAAGAGAAAGCTCCAGTATGATGAGGGGCACTGAGGAAGTGTCATTTGCAGTAAAGATTGCTCTTTAGTTCAGTAACGATTCATGTAGGCTTGTAATATGAATGAAATACGGGATTACCACCCTACCACAGTCATGTCCAGGACGTTAACGTGAACGACCTTTTAATATTGCAGTGAAGGTTGTCCCCATATTGAAAAATGTTTCGGAGATGAACTTCAAGACGCGAAGGAGGTTCATGTGCTAGTTGGATGAAGTACATCATTAGGAAAGGAAGTAGGGGCTCAGTTTTAGAGTTAAAGACAATGCTGAACGAGATTTTGTTTCCCACAGACGGTGTCAAACTGATGCGTGCTAGAAAGTTTATGGCGGTAGAGTAATGGATTATCGTTTTAGTATTGTACGAGAATTTAACACACAATCAGATGAAAGAAAAATAACCAGTAGTGACGCTAGAGGTTTTTACGTGAAAAATCTGTAAAGTGAAAAACCACGGGGCTTGAGCCAGTTGTAAAATCTCATTATTAGTAGATGATCACAAAGATCCCGTATCCCATAGACGAGAAAGGGTAACAGTATTTTCCAAGTTAAAGAGCCGATTGACAGTGTCTGATTAGTGGTGTTCGATGGTGACGATCGACAGCGGCTGACGGCGATCGGCCGACATTGACACAACCGGTGGTGGTCGATTAAGGCCAGCAGTGCCTGAAAGAGGCCGACGGTAGAGACAACGATAGGCGGGTGTTGATGACGATTGGCGGGTGTCGACGACGGTCTGCAGGTGTTGAAGATAGTCAACCGTCAATGACGGCCAGCGGTGGTTGACGGTGATTGTTTGGTCAGTGGTGGTTGGCAGTGGTTGATGGCAATCGGTGGGTGTCAGCGGTGGTTGACGGTAGTCGGTGGCGATCAGCGATGATCGGCGACAGTCGAGATGGTTCTAGACTTCAGCTCCTTCTCAGAGCTTCTAGTTCCCTCTGAAGCTTCAAGTTTCCCTCCTCTTGTGAGGGGTGGGGCTCTATTTATAGTGTTATGGGTGAAACATTTTGATTGGACGGTCCGAAAAGCTTCCTTTGATCAAACGACGTTTAATGAACATTTGAGTGACTTAACGATGTCAGAATTGAGCAATCTTGGGCCCTTTGGATTCATCTTGTCAAGACTGTTGATTATACTATGAACTTACCGGATACAATATTTGTTTGACCTTCCAAATGTGTCTGAGAATATTCAAAAAGTGGTTAAATGACTTGATCATGACTTGATTTGACTCTAGTTGGTCTGACTTTGATATCATTATGTTTGTCTCACCGAGCTGATTAGTTTGACTATAAGTTGTTGAAATCAGAGTTCTTGATGACTTTTCATCAAAATTTGAACATTCTTTGCTCAAAATATTTGACCGAGATATATGTCATGCTTCGCTATTCGTACCATATGATAAAAATTTTGTTGGTGACGTATCAATTATAAAGTATCTCAAAGTAAAAACATTTGATACGGAGGTGAGTTCAAAGATTCCTAAGATCAAGTTTGTATCAGAAATAAGATACGGGCACGAGTTTGAAGGCGAATGACACATCAAACTATTTGATACGGACCAGAAGAAGCAGCTCGTGTCCCGTACCTTAATTTCGAATTAATATTCCTATATAGAATTTGGCCCCGGTATGTATATGCGGATTCTGACCACTTTTATTGCTTCCCTGAGAGAAGTTGTCGACTCAGCAATACCGATCTGTTCCTATATTTTGCTTGGTTTGTGACCCACAATTTTATATTATGATATTTTTAATTTAATTGCAACGACGCCAAAACTTGACCCCGCTATATTATATGTATAGAATTGTAATTGTTTATGTTGTGGATGCTACGCAAGTATACGTATCGTATCAAGTAATACGGGGCTCTAGTGGAGTCTCGGTTATCGATCCCATAGGGAAATAGAAAATTAAATAACAACTAATTTTAAATTAATAATAATAATAATTTTAAAATAGTATACGAAAATTTGGAATTCTAAATTTAAGCGCAATAAAGTAAACTAAGTATTTTAATTAGGTAACTTAACTAAGTAGAAAATTAATACGTATTGAAAGTGCAGGAAATTAAACTAATTGCTAAATAAGTCTTAACTATTCAGAAAAAGTATCTTTCCCTTGTTTAGAAATTTATGTGATTGATGAATTTAAATAGATAATTTTAAGCTATTGTGACAAATATGAGCATTCCTATTCTTTACCCTTTGGTCCGGGTGTAAAGAATATTGACTAATCCTATGTTTGATTACGAATCTGCGGCTAAGTTCGGGAGGATACCGACTGCCACTTCGAAGCTCCCACGTTCCCCTCGCCCGAGGGCTAACATCTACACTTCGACTCTCAAACAATAGGACCGAATTGAATATTTTAGTCCGTCACACTAAAATGCTCGATTCTACGACCAGATGATATTATTTCCTATTTATTTGCACCTTCTTTCCAAGGCTTTTGAATTCCCAAATATCCGATGTAATTTTTACTATAGTTGATATTCAACATATTTTAACAAATCAAATGACCAGTTTGAAAGTAAATTAAGTTTTAAGTAAAAATTATCACAATTTATTAATATTTAAAAGTACTTCTATTTTTAGTTCATCTAGTCACTTAATTTCATAAACGAGGAGAAAGACTAATAAACTACTCGGAATGCATGGGAACTAAACTAAGCATGGATTTAATTTAAAGTTAAAAACAATAAATACAAATACTTATCTCGATTTATCCCATGCAGACTCCTCGCAGTTCCTTTGACTCTTCCTTCCGATGCAATAAGACTCACTAAAAACTCACTAACTCACTAAAGACTCACTAATTACACTAATTAAGACTCTAAAGACTACTCACACATAAATAAAAGACTCTTAAGACACAAATTGACACACATAACACACTTAACACCCTTGGAAGCTGAATTTCGGCTTCTATATATAGAGGTGAGCAAAGGACCAAGAGGTGTATAAGCATCCATTCAAAAAGTGTCCAGGTTCAATGTATCTGCGCCATTTGAACTAGCTCGTCGTCGGCGACGAACTACCTCGCTGTCGGCGAGGCTTCTAGAAGGTCTTCGAACCGCGCTATCTCGCTGTTGGCGGGCTCGTTCTCGCTATCAGCGAGACAGTTATAAATCCTTCAGAATTTCTTCCTCGTACCCTCGCCGTCGGCAGGCTCGATCTCTCCGTCGGCGACTTAGCACAAATTGCATTATTTTCTTCCTTTTTGCTCCAAATCCGCTCCTTTTTATGATTTTTGCTTTTATCACCTAAATTCTACATTCCTGCAACAAAATAAAGAAAATACCTTTCTTTAAAGTGCAATTTCATCAAAAATAGGTATGAATTTCTTAATAAAATTTTCAGTGATCAAAATCCCCCAAACTTACTTATTACTTCGTCCTCAGTAATTTTAGTACTACATAAAAATAATGAGTTCTATAATAAGATTTTTCAATTTAAATAAACTATGAATTAGATTAATTAATATCATAATAAAGTTAAATAAAAATAATTCATGTAATTTAATTAATCTTATAGAAATAAATTATTTAGTTATCGAGTCTAAGATTTCATAACTTACTATTCATTTCGAGAATAATTATATTTAAAAGAATAACTACTTAAGATATTCATATGATAAGAAATTCAAGAAACGCTATTAGGTAAAATTATAATCCATAAACATAAGTTTGGAAATATCTAAGTTTTTCCCTTGTAGTTAATTCAAATGAAGCCGATTTTCGATAAGCGCATCTCCTCAAGCTTCTTCTCATTTTTCTTTTTCTTTTTCTTTTTCTTTTTCTTTTTCTTTTTTTTTCTTTTTCTCTTTTTTTTTTTAATGAGGATTACTGTATCTGGAGAGCCTATTAATAATTTTGAACTTCATTTTCATCTTCCTAAATTTGAAGCTTAGAAATATTTCTTAGCTTATACATATACTTCATAGTTTTTACTTCATTGATTTTCAATCTTTTCTTTTTCACTTGAATACTTAAGAATTTTAATTTTAGAATATAGTTTTCCTTACTAAAAATAGTTTACTATATTCTTATTCCCTTTAACCAAATATTTTATTCTATTTAATTAATTAAAGCACTAGAAATATTTCATTTAACCTTTTATAATAATTAAATAAAATAATTCATATTAATTAAATTGAAAAATTTGCTATAAAAATCATTTTATAATAATTTGAAAATAGAAATTGAGAACAAGTTAATAACTAAATTTGTGTTTTACTCCCCCCCAAACTTAAATTTTTATATACTATTCTAAATAATGAAAAAGGGAAAGTAAATAAATCATACCTTTGAAGTTTAGGTATTTTTTTTCTTTGAAATTTTTGCAGATTTTTCATTTTTCATTGAACTCGTATCTTGTTAGTATTCTCCATATATATATAACAATTTAAAGAAAATGCATGGATAAAATCTGAGATAAGTATTAAATACAACAATTAAAATTAACTCTACACTACACATATGAATTACTAACATATTAAAACAATTTAACTAACAGATTAACAATTTTACAACTTACAGAATAAAATAAAAACATACTAAAGAAAATTATCATCCTATTTAACATAAAAAACAAATGCAATTAACTAACATAAAAAACAAAAACTAAACTACTATAACAATTCAAGCAAATAATCTAACAAACATCCAATGTCTCACAACATAAAGTACTGAATATTACAAACATATAAAAGTTTTCAAAATAACTTACATCAAACAAACAAAACAAATAAAGTCCTAATCTTCTATATTAAAGTCTCAAACTATATTATCACCCCCTCCTTGATCTGCAGGCTAAGAAGACTGAGCAGGATGATACTGAGTATACCTGGGGCATTCTGGAAAGATGACATCTAAATCTCCACTCCTGTAGCGACGTTCGACTTCATGATATGTTATCTCGTACTACGAATGTCTTTGCGGGTACTCACTATCATAATCATGTCTCCTCTCCGGATTATCAATCCTTTGATCAAAATGATCAAATCTTCTCCCCATTGTCTCTCCAAGCCGCTCAAAACTCCTCCTATGCGGTGTCGGCTCATTCATCGGATCTTGTAGGGTAGGGGTGGTAGGCTCGGGAGGTTCATAGCTAGTAGAGGGTATATCTCCACTTGACCGAGTGAAATAACTTCTCACTCCTGATCTCCACCCTTCATGAGACTCATATTTCTTAATATTGGCCGCTGTGAGTGGGTTCATGGGTTTTATCCACTCCTCATCATCTGCTTCCTCAACTCCAGAGAGTTGGCAGATTGCATAAATCAACCCAGGATGTCCCAATCCCCCTCCACTTTCATTTCCAAGATGAGCTAAGATATTTCATAGATGACACTTCCAATGTTTATACTTCTATTGTTACGAATACGAAATTCGAAGCTGCTCTATCCTTGTTATCTCACTCGTGGTGATATGTAGGTAACAAAGTTGAACAAATAAAATAGTGTCATGCTTTAGAATTTGCATTTAACTTAGAAAGAGGAAAATTCACTCTTTCCCGCTGCTTTATCTTCCAAACTCCAGTCCCGTCAGTAAGAAAATTTATCACATCTTCTAGAGGTTCCGGCATAGTTCCAAATGTTTCGTACTCATTTGGACCGTCCCGAACTTCATAGAAGGCGTTAATTCTAGCCGCGCTGAAGTCAACCATAAATCCACGTACCTTTACTGGTGCGTCCTCTACAGCAGTCAGGTTAGAATAAAATTCCTTTACTACTTCCGCAGCAGCTCTATTGGTGATGTAGTAGAGATTCTCCCAACCTCTTTCTTTAATGATCCACTCAACTTCACCTCCCGGATTCTTAAAAACTCGATTCGCAATGCACCTTCTTGCTTGAATGTTTTGAAAATACCGATTTTGTGCTCGTGCATTGACAAATCGGTCAGTATCGTAATCTACTCGTCTTTTCTGTCGCGGAGCCATTTTTCGATCTATCTATGAAATTCACAAAAATCGTCACTAAACTTCCTAACATTACTAAGGAGGCTTCCTACAACATCTAAGATAAAATTAAAACAAATTTTATGGATTTCTACCGAGTAATTCTTCCACATTTAGGATTTTTCAAAAATTTTCAATGTGGAGAAAATACATTGTGAAAATCAAAAATTTTTGCATAGGAGTGAAGCACTTACCAAGAGAAGATGAAATTCGGTGTTTTTGAGTGATGAAATCGCCTCTAAATCCGAAATTTCGTGAGCCCTAGGGTAGTTTTTGCTAAAATGAGAGGTTGGGGATGATGAATAGTGTTTTTGACCGGTCAATTAAAGTGTTTTTCGAGAGATTTTTCTCTCCGTCGGCGAGCTAATATTTTTCGGAACCAAAAACTCTCGGGAAAAATCCGCTGTCGGCGAGAAATTTTGCTCTACTTTTCGCTGTCAGCGAGATCAATCTCGCTGTCGGCGGGATTTGTCTCGCCGTCGGCGAGATTCCAAAAATTTAAATTTCCGAAATTCGTCACTCATTTTTGTCCTTAATTTGCCTTATATTATATTTCTGATCACATCATTTATTAATTTAATATGAAGATTAGCTACTTATACACAAACAAATTCACACAACAAATTAACTTTAAAATTGAAATCCATTAGATGTACAAACTAACATAATTTTAAACTCTATAATCAAACTTCAATTCTCCAATCCTTACTACTAATCAGCATCGCAAACCAATCCACGACACACTAAATGCTGATACAAAACTATGACGCATATCTCAATTAAGTTTGAGATATTCAAATCATCATTCCACACATAATAAAATCTAAATCAAATCAAATAACATAAATATAAACATACTATGTAAATCTTTACTACTACTCTACAATGTCAGAATCTTCATCTTCTCTAATATTTCCGATATGACGATGATGCACAAATAAGTTATAGAAAGGCCTGAAGGGAAACTCCGAAGCAGATTCTTCAGTGATCCAACCCTTCGTCTCGATAAATGAAGAAAGCTAGCTTCCAGGTGTCCGGAATGATCAAAGTGTTACTTCATCCTCCAATCAATGTGATCAAATAAATCGGATATATTGTCGATTGAATCTCTCACTTTCTGCAGCTTCTTTCTCCATTCCTTTAATTTTCTTCATAAGTAACTCCGTTTTATTCGAAATAGCTCGTCGGCATATTTTTAGGTCGTGTTTTATTTTGAAGAGGGGTCGCCTAACGTAATCCGTCGGCAAATTTTTAATTTAATTAAAATAAATAATTTGAAAAGTAGTATTTGATTTTGAAAATAATTTTAAATTTGAAGGTTTTAAGATATGAAATTAAACCGATCTCACATCCCAAATAGTTTATATAAACGAGCACCGCACCACAAACCGTGTATCTATCCCTAAGGATAGACACACTGCTTGATGGTGGGGCTTGATTAGATAAACTAGAAGATTAGTGACATCCGTTTGGTCTGCGAACCAATTTTATAAGCCGACAAGTTTCCCGCTAATATGAAAACATTAAACGGGGTTTATATTACTCGGGTTCTTTAAAATTCCCTATAAGGGCAAGCCCCTATAGTTAATTACATCTTAAGTGACGGGAATCACCTAAGAAAACTCTCGATAATAATCGATGATTCTGCTCTCAAGAATTTCAAAGTTTAAGGTTTTCAAAGATTGAATTTTGGAGTTTCGATAGGGAATGGATCAAATTTTTGGAACATTTTGTTTTGTGAATCCAAAGGAAGAAAGGTAGGAGAAATCATCGATTCGAAGTGAACTTCGATAATTTCCCGACTATCCTATCGTTTGGCTTGAATTTAGGAAAGTCCTAATGTTTATTTGATATTTCACTCTTGCCAATTTCAATTAATTAGGGCTTATATTTGTATGATAAAATCAAACAAATAGCATTAGAAGATGTGAGGGTTTATTGTCGTATCGGACGACTACCTCGGAATCCTAAGACCGGTTAGGGCTTAATTTGCAATGCAAATGCCTAACGAAGAGTTGAGGATTTATGTTGCACTAGTGCAAGCTACCTCGAAGTCCTATGGCTTGGTTGTCTTAATTCTAGGAAAGTTTTCTTGAAGTAGACTCGGGTTTCTTCGATGACGATGGTCGTGCTGCCCACCATGCTCCGAGCTCCTTGTTGTTGCGAGAGGTTTAGTTTTAGAAATCATAAATCGGGAGTTGAGAAAAGTGTTTTGGTTTAGAGAAAATCTTAATTTCCAGGTGTTTTTTATGTTTTATTTAAAACAAATCTTAAAGTTGATTATAACGACACCGGTTAAGATCCCACGGTTCCATCCTTCCGGCATCATTATTTTTATCGGATTCACTTAGTCCGGATGAATTTGCTAAACTCAACTGAATGAGTTCCACACTTTCATTTAGGCACGTGGAAATCCCGTTAGCAACACGTAGGTTACATCATCCGAGGTATTCCCGATCATCCAACGGGACGTTTTAGTTTAGTTGCGATTGTAGTTTTGTGTTCGTTTGTGATTAAATTTTGAGTTGTTTTATATTTTGAAATGTTGTGGCGGTGAATTTTATCTTGCAATGACTTTTAACTTAGTTTTGGTTTCAGTTTTAGAGTCTATCCTAAAGGTGTGGGTTTTCATGCAACGATTGTTTTATCATGCAAGAAAAGTAAAATGCATTTGCAATAAAGTAAATTGCAATAATGTAAATTGCAAGAAAGTAAATTGCAATAAAATAAAAGCGTACCTGGAGGGTCTTCCCGTCATCCCAATCCGCACTTAAAACACGATTAGAATATTTAAGCAAGTTCCTAGGTAAAGCTAAGGGAAAGGTTATGTTTTCTACCAAATTCCTAATCCTATAGCTAGTCATCTCCTATGACGTCTAGGTTCTTTGGGTTTTGGTTTAAGGACGATTTTTTTCATCAAAGAATAATCAAATTCAATTGTTCTTATAAATATCCTATCATATTGAGGAAGTGCTTAAGAAGGATCTTAAACATCTTTTCAATATTTCTAGGATTGTTTTAAGTCCAAATGAATTTAATTATATAAATGAATCGATCGTCCGAGGTTTTCAAGTCTTGTTAACTTGCTCGATGAACTAGGACATTTGAATATCCTATGAGTGAGATAACACTTCATTTGATGTTCCATTTAGGAGTTATAATAATCAAAGCTTTCAAGGTAAATTAGTATTCAAATGATTTGATTTAAGTTAAAGGGTTTAAATTTGGAATAGTGTTCAAGTTGCTTTATATTTAGTTTAATTTAATTTAATTTGATTTGATGTTTAATTAATTTGATTTGATTTAATTTAATTTAATTATTTAATTTAATTTAATTTAATTCAATTTAATTTAATTATTTAATTTAATTTAATTTTTTAATTTAATTTAATTTAATTATTTAATTTAATTTAATTTAATTGTTTAATTTAATTTAATTTAATTATTAAATTTAATTTAATCTTAATTTAATTTATCTTTAATTTACTTTATTTTTAATTTTAATTGAAATTTCAAAAGAGTTTAATAATTTAATTAAGTCTTTTAATATTTTAAATTTGAGTTATCATTTTAATTAAGAGTTGAATATTAATGAGATGATTAATTTAGGGATTTTTAAATTAAAGAATAAATCTCTTCCTAATAATATCCCTTATTTTAATGATTCCAATTTTATTATTCTTCCAAATTTAATCCATTATTTAATTAAAGTTTAATCATTTTGAAATTGTTTAATGGGTTTCTACCCTTTAATTATTTAGATTTCAATCATCCAAATCAGATTAGGATCAAATATTTTACTTGTTAAATTTTTATTAAGCCTAAAGTTTTAATTAAGGATTAAAGATTTTAATTACCATTTTACCCTTTAAGCTTAATAATTTCATAACTCACTAAATTGAATTCAAATGAACTTGAAATTTTTATGTGACTTCACTCATATGTCAATAAAGACATGAGAGGAGAAAATGTGATTTTTCTGTATTTAATTTATTTATATAATTATTTTTGGTGGAAAATAGAGATTTTCAAGGAAAATTTGATAACATGACCAAAAGAAAGTTTCTGTCCTTAAGAAAATTAGGGGACATTCCTAATGACCAGAGAAGCACTTGGACCAATTTTGGTGATTTTTTGAATTATATTATTTTTATTATAATTATTTTGAGTTTTGGAGTGTTAATTAATTTAAAAATAAAATAAATGTTGAAAAATGGATTTTATATTTTTCAAAAATCTCTCTAATATCAAGGAAACCAGAGAAACAAATTTTGCAATTTTCTGATTTTTCTATGATTTATAATAATTATTTTAGTGAAAATGCTAGAAAATACATTTTTTTAATTTTAAAATTACCCTAGGGCTTTAAAATTCAATATCTCACTAAATAGACCTAGGAAAAATGTGGGGTTTGTTCCTAAGTGATTAAAATTTAAAATGTGACATTTTGGTGAATTTTATTATTTTTGTGATTTTTATTATTTTTTAATTATTAAAAATATTAAAATATTATTAAAAATCAACTTTTTTAGAAAATTAACATTTTAATTTTCTTAGGTTTCCCTGATATCAGAGAGGCTCCAAAACCAATTTGGTGAATTTTTGAAAAGTATTTTAAAAGTTATGAATTTTTAAAGTTTCAAATGGCTAAGTGACTTAATCAACCCAATTAGTGGGGTTAACCAAGTCCAATTGACTTCAAATTTTTATGGTGGATTCCTCTGATCCTAAAGGTCAATGGAGAATTGATTTCAAGTCAATTTGATACCTGGTTAACTCTAATTAATTAAAGACCTATTTTGGGTGTTTAAGCCAATTAGGGTTAATCTGAGTGAATTAAGTCAAAACCTATTTTTCCTAGGGTTCTCTGGTCATAAGGAACATCACCAAATTTTCCTAGAATTTATTTCACAACATGCTATTTTTTGGAATTAAAATACTCAAAACAGCAACATGCATTTGAAAAATAAATAACTTTTCACAGAGATGGCCTCTGACCTTGGAAAATTCAGGGAATGTTCCCAAGTTCAGAGGCTTCAAAAGCCCTATGGTCTCATGCCATGGTGAATTGTATACATGCATGGAGAATTAAATGTATGCAGAGAGTAAATAAATCATAAAAAATAAAATACTTAATGAAATTAAGTGATTTCTTTTTCACATTATTCTCCTCCGTTCACCTGAGCAAGAGGGTATTTTTATTTTATTTTTGTGATTTTTCTACACAAAGATATGGATTTTTGAAGTTTAGGGAATTAAATAAATAAGAAAATACCCTAATTTTCTATTTATCCACGCGGCGCCGGCGAAACCTCGGCGGCTCCGAACGCACACGCGTCGCGCTCCCATTCGACGCCGCCACCCGAGTCGGCGGCCCGGGCCCCGCGGTTCTCGTACTCGTCTCCCGGTCCGACGCAATCTCGGCCATCCGTGCGCGCGTGTATCGAATGGACGACATCCGTTCATCGTCCCCAAGTGTTCTCACCGAGAGCCGTCCACACTAAATCCCTAAGATCTCACTCGATTCTCGATGGATTTTCATGTTCTTATGCTCTATGGATTCGTCTCGAAGAGACGAACACATCTATACGGCTAACATGCATTGGAACTAAGGCATTTGAAATAGAGAATCTTCGGGAGCTCGGGATGAAGAGTTAGCTCATACCTTGGCTCGGAGAAGTGTGGATTCAATCCGAGAGTTGTTACACCTTCGATTGGGTCCTAGCGAAGCTCCGGATGAAGTCTCCGGTCTCAGTGAATTGTCCGGATATGATTTCGACCAAGCCCGATCACAAAGCTTGGAGGCTGGAGCAACTGGGTGGCCTGGAGATGGGGCTTTTAGTGGTGGACACCTTCCCTTGGTCTGGTGAAGGTGTAGAGCCAATCAATTTGTGAATTGGCTCACTGTGGAGAAGTGTCCTGGTTTTGGGTTAAAGTTCGAGCTCAAAATCGGGCTCGACTAGAAGGAATTGGTGGCCGGAATTCGGTGGGGATCGGGTGCTCTATGTGTAGAGAGTGATGCGGAGTGATTTTGGCGTAGTTTCCTTAAGTTTTTGTTTCCGGCTCTCTCATGGCCGAGAGGGTGGAGTTTAAATAGGAGAGGGTGGAAGGCCTCTCGAGAGGAGTTAGGGCTTGGGATCGAGCTGCTTCGGTGAGGAGAAGATCGGCCATGGTGACCACTAGGCATGGGGCGACTCAGCAAGTGAGAATTTCAATGTTGGCTCACATGTGAGCTCTCGGCCATGGTGTTTTCCGGCGGCACAGTGGCCGGCCGGCCGAGCAATGGTCACCATCTTGGTCGGGTGGGTCGTGGTCGGGGTTTAGTGTAGGCGATCGAGGTTTGACATGTGTAAAGGAGTTTGATTTAAATGGAATGGGAGAAGACTCACTTTGGCTTGGTTTGGGTCAACCCACCATTTTGGGCTTGGTGCACCCTTCCAAGCTCGATTTTGAGCTGAGGGAATCATTTAGGTCGGCCTAGAAGGAATGGTGAAGTCTCCATCCATGATGAGGTGGCTAAACATGGTTTAGTGTGTGACATGATTAAGGTAAAAAGGGTTAAAGGAGGTTTAAGAAAGAACCCCCTCTTCTTGCCATAAATGGACTAATGACAAGTCAAAGCCCTCATGGCTTCATGTGGCTTGAGAATGGCTTGTTCATGGCTTCATTTGGCTTGGGAAAAGGTTGATTTGTTTCATGAAAAGGGTTTTAAGAATTTTGGATGTTTTGATGGAAATTTGTATGAAACTTGATTTGGAATAATTTGATGGTGACTTTAGGACTTAGGTAATGGATTTAATTAAATGGATGACAAATGGAGATGTCATGTGGGCTTTAGGGTAGATTTGGGCTTTTGAATTTTGAAGGAAATGGGCTTTTAAGAAGGTTTAAGGGAAGTGGGCTTTTAAGTTTAAGGATGTGTTCATGGATGGGAATTTTTGTAGAAGTTTGGGCCAAATAGTTGTTGGTTTTGGTTTAGGGATGTTTCATGAATAATTTGAAATAGATTTAAGGTGGTTTGGGTTTGAATTGGGTTGAATTTGGGTTTATTTGGTAAATGGGCCAATGTAGGTCAAATTGGGCTAACTTGGGCCAATGTTGGGCTAGGGTTGAAATTGATGTAAAATAAATATTAAGAAATGTTTATGGGAGTGTTTCAAAGAGGTTTTGGCTTTGGTTGGGTTTTAATTTTGAGGTTTGGGCCTATTTGGGTTAGATTTGGGTTTAGGTCAAAATTAGGCTTTTTGATTTTGGGTTGAATTTGAGTGGGGTTTGGGTCAAAATCTTGGGCAAATCATGTTAGTTTTTGTTTATGAGGATGTTAAGGAAGGTTTAGAAAAGATTTGGGGTTAATTGGAGTTGAATTGGGTTAGTTTGGGCTAAGTTTGGGTCATGGGTCCAAATTTGGGCTTTAAGGCCCAAAGTGAAATTGGATCCAAATGTCAATCAAATTGGACTTGGATTTGGTCTAAATTGGTATTGGGAATGTTGAATTGAAGTTTAGAATTGAATTGGACCAAAATTGGGGTCAATTGGGTAGGTTTGGTTTGACATTGGGTCCACTTTGGGTTAAAATGGGTCAATTTGGGGGTTTTGACAAAAGTAGGGTAAATTGACAAAATTGGCCCATGGTGTAGTTGGACAAAATGAAATTGGGAATATTTGGGATTTTCTGGAATTTTTTGGGAATTTTCTGAATTTTTGGATTTTTAGGCCAAGAAGGGTATTTTGGGTATTTGGAGGGTATTGGGAGGTTTTCTTGGAATTTTTGGTATTTTTGGGTATGGATAGTCAATTTGAGTGATGTGGAGGTGTTTGGGATTGATTTTGGAAAATTTTAGGTAATTTGGAAATTTTGCAAAAATTTGGGTAATTTCGAGGTTTTGGGTAGGTTTAGTAGGTGTAGGGTCCCGGGGTCAAAAATTGAAAATTTGGGAAATTGGAGATTGGGTGAATTTAGGTGGGGTGAAATCATTTTGGTTGAGCCATGAAGCCATTTCAAGCCCATATGAGTCATGAAAGGACTCATTTGAGGCATTCACTATGTTGTTCCTAACCCTCTTGCGCGAGGGCTTAGGGGTTAAGGACCATCCATGTGAATCACCTACATGAGTCAGGAGGTCAAGTTGGGTATGGGTGTGGTTTTAGGAAGTGTGTGGAAATGTAGTGTGTAAGTGTAATGTATGTCGGCCTCTTCACTGCACTGGGCCGCCTGTGGCGATCTAAGGCGAAAGAATCCTATAGAACTCATCCTTTAAACTTCCACATTTGATTTCAACCCTCTAGGTGATTAGGGGTCTATAGTCAAGTTTGTGGAGTTTGCGGGGAGTTTAGAAGTGGTTTGAATTTCTAAAAGGCGGGTCCCAATTCTAGTCCTCTAAGATAGTCGAAGGAAAAGCCTAAGGCTAGATCCTAAGCACTAAAAAGAAGAAAGGAAGACCTCATCAAAAATGAGGTCAACAAATGGACCCCAATAGGTGTGGTGAGTCGACGGAGCACACCGCGCGTATTGGTGTTGACCGAAGCGATCAACAAAACCAACACAGATGTCCAAGTGTCGAACTTAGGACGAAGTAGAAGAGTTTCCGCTGGGGAGTGTCAAGTATATCTCTGGAACCGGAGATTCTTGAACTCTCGCAGGGGAAAGGAAAAGGAGGTAAATCCCAAATCACATGATCTGAGGGAATTTCGATTTAGATTTTATTTTGTTTCAATTTATGTTTTGATGTGTGAGTTTAAATTTTAGTTTGGAGTTTCAATTTAGATTGAAGTTTGTCAAAATTAATTTGAGGGATTTGATTTGAAATGAAAATTAGGATTCTGAAGTTTTAGATGTAACATCTTCAACCTCGAAAGAAAATTGAATTGATTAGATTGAATCGTTGCAATGAGAAGATACCTCAGAGCAAAGTGGTGTTGGATGTAAAATCCTTAACCTCAAGAGTTTGATTTTGATGTGATGTACTTCATTGCGATAGGGAAATGATCCTAAAGCAATGCAGTCTTGGATGTAAAATCCTCGACCCAAAGGTTGAATTTTGATGTGTTTCGGTGCAATAGGAAGAGAATCCTAAAGCAGTGCGAGTCTTGGATGTAAAATCCTCGACCCAAAAGTTTTGAATTTTGATGTATTTCAAGGTACGATAGGAAGAGAATCCTAAAGCGAGTGCGAGTCTTGGATGTAAAATCCTCGACCCAAAAGGTTTGAATTTTGATGTATTTCGGTGCGATAGGAAGAGAATCCTAAAGCGAGTGCGGTCTTGGATGTAAAATCCTCGACCCAAAAGTTTGAATTTTGATGTATTTCGGTGCAATAGGAAGAGAATCCTAAAGCGGTGCAGTCTTGGATGTAAAATCCTCGACCCAAAAGTTTTGAATTTTGATGTATTTCGAGTGCGATAGGAAGAGAATCCTAAAGCAAGTGCGGTCTTGGATGTAAAATCCTCGACCCAAAAGTTTGAATTTTGATGTATTTCGGTGCGATAGGAAGAGAATCCTAAGCGGTGCGATCTTGGATGTAAAATCCTCGACCCAAAAGTTTTGAATTTTGATGTATTTCAGTGCAATAGGAAGAGAATCCTAAAGCAGTGCAGTCTTGGATGTAAAATCCTCGACCCAAAAGTTTGAATTTTGATGTATTTCAGTGCAATAGGAAGAGAATCCTAAAACAGTGCAGTCTTGGATGTAAAATCCTCGACCCAAAAGTTTTGAATTGATGTATTTCAGTGCAATAGGAAGAGAATCCTAAAGCAGTGCAGTCTTGGATGTAAAATCCTCGACCCAAAAGATTTGAATTGATGTATTTCAGATGCAATAGGAAAAGAATCCTAAAGCGAATGCGAGTCTTGGATGTAAAATCCTCGACCCAAAAGTTTTGAATTTTGATGTATTTCGGTGCGATAGGAAGAGAATCCTAAAGCGAGTGCAGTCTTGGATGTAAAATCCTCGACCCAAAAGGTTTGAATTTTGATGTATTTCAAGGTGCAATAGGAAGAGAATCCTAAAGCAGTGCGATCTTGGATGTAAAATCCTCGACCCAAAAGTTTTGAATTTTGGTGTATTTCAGTGCAATAGGAAGAGAATCCTAAAGCAAGTGCGATCTTGGATGTAAAATCCTCGACCCAAAAGTTTGAATTTTGATGTATTTCAGGTGCGACAGGAAGAGAATCCTAAAGCAGTGCAGTCTTGGATGTAAAATCCTTGACCCAAAAGTTTGAATTGATGTATTTCAGTGCAATAGGAAAAGAATCCTAAAGCAGTGCAGTCTTGGATGTAAAATCCTTGACCCAAAAGTTTGAATTTTGGTGTATTTCAGTGCAATAGGAAGAGAATCCTAAAGCAGTGCAGTCTTGGATATAAAATCCTCGACCCAAAAGGTTTGAATTTGATGTGAGATCTAGAAGATCGGATTTGAGATTTGATAGAGATTGAATTTGAATTTGATTGAGACTTGAAGCCTGGAAAGATTGAATTTGGAATTTGATTGAGGATTTGACTTGAGATTTGGGAAGATCAAATTTGAAATTTGATCGAGAGTGGATTTAGAATTTGATTGAGAATTTGATTTTGAAGTTTGGAAGGATGGAATTTGATTTTGAAGTTTGAAAAGATTGAAATTTGATTCGGAATTTGGAAAGATTGAATTTGAGATTTGTGTTGATTTCGTTTATCTTTTAATGGTTCAAATTTTATTTTGTTGTTTATTTAATGTTCATGTGAACTTGGTATTTGTCATTTTTCAGATTTTTTTAGAAAGTTTTCTTTTATTCTCTTTTTTTCTTTTCTGTTCTTTGTTCAAAGTTCATTTAACTTTAATGGCGTTTCCCAATCAATTTGCACAAAAGAGGTGAAGGCCAAAAACGTGACATGGTCACTTTCATTCCAATCATGTTGAAAATACGTCGTACAACTCGATCCGGAATATATTTCATACAATCCATGTAGACTCAAAACGGATCTGTGTATGATCTTTGTTGATCCATCAAAAGAATCATCCGTCAAAAATCCATGTCCGAATAGTGAGGTACATGGTCAATAACATCACCTTTCAAGCCATCCTTGGCAAGGATGCCACTGGATGTACGTTGGAGGTGTGATATTTCCCATGTAACTCACGGCTCGTAAGGCCGGAGGTTCTCTAGCTCGGATCCGGTTGGAAATGGTAAGGTATTTTGCCATGTCGTCCATCCTCCCGAAAGTAACCGAGATTCGCTCCACTGGCACTCCTGGTATGCAATGCTTTGCGATATCCGCTCCGTTACCTTGCGGCATCATGACGGAACCCACCGGTAAAGGTATCTTTATCGGTCCTCGGAACTCACCCGGGCCTCGCTATCCGGAGGTCGGATCCGAACATGATGTTGCACTCATTCAGGAAAGAGACCGTGCGAGAGGTCCGACGAAGTCGTGGTGATCAATATGTGGGGGTATGCGGTCTCCTCGTTTGTAGATGTTGATAATGCAGCTATTGGGTATGCAATCTGCTGGCAGTACCCTCCATGTTATCAATCTTTTTACCATTCTCTTGATAACTAATGGCATCGGATCTACTTGCCCATGACGAAGTATCCCTGGTGGGTTTCCTTTTCTGTCTTCACGAAAGTTGTAGCAACATCCGCATTGTATTGTGATTCTTCCTTTCCCCGGCATCCATCTCCGGGGTTCCGAGTATGTGTTTTCCCTCGGGCGGCTCGCTCGGCCCATTCTTTTCGGATCCCGGATACGATCCACGATTCTGTCGTTGTTCATACTCCGAGAATACGTTGGTGTGTAGCTCGAGGCCTTCTAGTATGTTGATTCTTCTTCCTTTAATTCTCTCGAAGTATTCGAAAGTTTTCTTTTCAACATTCCGCATCCTCTCCAGCTCGTATTCCGGAATGATCTGCGGATGGCGAGGCCTTGTGACATATTGTGGGATATATGGTTCAATCCCTTCACGTTCCCCCGCATACCTTGGCTCCTCGTGGATGATGCCTCGTCGGGACATCCCCCGGGGTTGCTTCCGCAACAAGGTCGTGTACTCGCCGGTGGTTCTATCCGGTGGCGTGGTAGCCTTCTTTCTTCCGATCTTCCGGAGATTTCCCGGTTCTTTCCGTTATTCTAGGAGCCGGCCTCCTTTCTTCGAAGTTCCCGGTGAACCGGTGTCCTTGAAATGTGCGTGCTCGGCATTAGCAGCTGTCTCGTCGCGCCGGTCCGCAGCCTAGTTTTGTTAACATTTTACGGATGCGGCGATTCTTATTTCTTCGTTGCGTGGTCGCGAGAGTAGCCCTCCGAACTTCTTGAATCTCTGCGGGCGCGGCGCCGACAAGCCCGCCCTCCGTCGTAGTGACTACGGACTTCATTTTCTTGTCTTCTTCAATGTTTGCTTTTCTTTTCTTGTTGTTGGATTGGTGGCTTGGGCCACCCACTTTCATCACTCGTCTCGCCCGGGTAGTTCTTCTCGGTTAACCGGGACCCGCTCACTTTCCTCGTACTCGTAGGCTCGCCGGTGCGAAATCCGAGTCAATCTCGATTATCGCTCCATCTTTCACCCTCTTTTCATCGAGTGCAAGGCTTACGCCATTCTTAAAGTTCAAAACCAACCGCCCGTTCGACATTTCCCTGCGAAAAGACAAGGAAAAGGATCGGGGTCAGTACTAAGAACAAGAACATTAAGAAAATGTTTATTAAAGATACATTTTTTATTATTCTTATATTTTGAAATTTAACGAGAATGAAGTAGGATAAGATGAGGGAAGAGATCTTGATTTGAAAAAGAAAACAAGGAAAACTTAATTATCATGATTTTATTTATCTTAGCACATTTTATTATTTTTGGGTTCGGACTCCAATCATAAGTAATTACTTCACCCGTGTTTCTTAGGGATGAAGAATTCATTCCTTCGAAACATCGAGTAGCGTAATACTTTTTCAAGTATCGTCCGTTGATTGGAAGCATATGTCGTTCTCCCCGGCAATTCACTAGCCGGTAGGAACCTCCCCGAGTATATCGCTTCAACCACAAACGGTCCTTCCCAAGTGGGTTCAAATTTTCCTCCTATCTTGCGGTGTGCAAGAATAGGTCTCTTGAGAACGAGAACTAAATCACCAACTTTGAAGGTTCTTGGGCGGACCGGTTTGTCATGGGCTTGAACCATCTTAGCTTGGTATAGTTCTAAATTCCGTTGTGCCGCAAGTCTTTTCCCTTCCAAGCTTTCTAATTCTTCGAGTCGTAATCCGGCGTTTTCTTCGTCGTGACCTTGTTTGCAATTGCAATTCGAGTGAAGGAAGCCGAACCTCTAAAGGTAACACTCGCCTCGGACCCATACACCGGAGCGTAAGGTGTAGCTTGAGTAGGAGTTCGAAGGTTGTCCGGTAGGCCCATAAGGCTTCTAACAATTTCTCGTGCCAATTTCTCTTATTATCGTCCAAGGTTTTCTTTAAGATTTGAACGAGAGTTTTATTAAAAGCCTCGCCGAGGCCGTTTGCTCTTGGGTAGTAAATTGTCGAGTATCGCCGGTCGATTCCGTGTCTCCCGACAAAATTGTTGATTTGTGTGCTTCTGAATGCCGACCCATTATCCGAGATGATCTCGCGCGGCACTCCAAAACGGTAGACAACTTGGTTCTTGAAAACCGTAGCACGTGGTGTGCTTTTACTTCTGCTAGTGGAACTCGCTTCCGCCCACTCGGAAAAGTAATCCGTAGCCGCAAGAATGAAACGATGTCCTTTTGAAGATGGTGGTTCTATCGGACCCACTATATCCGTGCCCAAACATTCAAATGGCCACGACGCAATTGTCGGGTGTAGCACATTTGGAGGTTGATGTAGAACCACTCCGTGCACTCGGCATTGGTGACGGCTCTTGGCGATTTTCATGCGGTCGGTCATCATCGAGGGCCGGTAGTACCTTAGTCTTTTAATTTTCATTTTCATCTTTGGACCCGATCGGTGAGCGCCACGCAGTCCCGAATGCACCTCTTTAACAATTTCACGGGCCTCGTACCCGCTTAGGCACCTTAGCCACATTCGATCAAAAGACCTTCCGTACAATGTGTTGTTTATTAATGCGTAGGACGAGTTCTTTTCTGATCCGATGGGCTAGCGACCTATCCTCCGGTAGCTTTCCGTTTGCGGTGTAGTTCATCAATCGGCCGTCGCCAATCTTCCGTGTTCTCCGTCACCGCTGCAACCGATTCTTTTTCTTTTTCGATTTGTGTATTGTGTCTATGTCGAGCCGTGATAGGACCCGACGTTCGTGAACCGACACTTCCATCGATTCATCTTGCAAACGAGCAAATTCTTTTGCGAGACGGGCTAAAGCATCTGCTAAAGCATTCCCTTTTCTAGGAATTTTGTAGATTGTCACATTCGGGAATCCGTTCCAACAATTTGTATGGCATACCGGAAGTATTGTTCGAGTCTTAGTTTAAAAATTCCGTATTGTCCGGCGATCTCGTTGAATGATTAACCGTGAATCCCCGTAGATGTTGATGTCCGTTATCCCCATTCGAATGGTTAATTCCGGTCCCGTTATGAGGGCTTCGTATTCTGTTTCGTTGTTTGTACACGGTTCCGTCAAGTGGTAGGAGTATCTTAACATCCCCCGCTCCGGTGTTATAAAGATTAGCCCGATTCCCGCCTTACCGGGCACTATCACTTGCGATTCTTCGTCTTTGTGTGCTGAAGATGCTCCGTCGAAATACAATTCCCAACGTCGATCATCGGGGTCTTCTAGGTTCATTATTTGTTCATCCGGCGGATCGTCATCGAGAGGAGATTCGGCCGCGAAAGGGTGTGCTTGCGAGGAAGTCTCGCTAAGACTTGTCCCTTTACGGCACGCAGAGGCACGAAAGTTATATCGAATTGCAATAATATCATTGACTATCCGGCAAGTCCGCCGGAAAGTGTTGGACGAGTCATCAAGTATTGCAATAGATTAAACTTCGAAATCAAGTCGACCTTACGAGAAAGCATGTAGTGCCCGAGCTTTGAGCGGCGAAGATCGGGCCAAACAATGCTTTTCAATTGCGGGATACCTTACTTCCGTCGGGAGTAAACGACGGCTTAAGTAGTAAAGAGCATTTTCTTTACCCTCATCATCGACTCGTGCCAACAGGGCTCCGAGAGAGTCGTCTAAAGCCGCGGTGTAAAGTATCGACGGTCTACCCGAGACTCGGGGTCGCTAAGACGAGGAGGTGTCATTAAATATCGTTTAATGTCTTCGAAGGCCTTCCGGCATTTCTCTTCCCAAATAAATTTGGCGTCCTTTTTAACTAGTGCCGAGAAAGGCCGACACCTACCTGACAGGTTTGAGATAAAGCGTCGAAGATATGCCAGCTTCCCTTGAAAAGATCGTAATTGTTTTAAGGTTTTGGGAGGCGGCATTTCTAAGATAGCTTTAATCTTCTCCAGGTCGATTTCAATTCCACGATGTCGGACAACGAATCCTAAGAATTTCCGGAGGTGACGCCGAAGGCGCATTTTAAGGGATTCATCTTAAGGTTAAATTGTCTTAATCGTTCGAAAACAATTCTCAAATCATACAGGTGGTTTTCCTTTACTTTGCTTTTGATGACGACATCGTCCACGTAGCACTCGACTTGATTGTGGATGAGATCATCAAAAATTCTTGTCATTGCTCTTTGGTAAGTTGCTCCCGCGTTCTTCGATCCGAATGGCATCACCGTGTAGCAAAATACTCCGATCGGCGTTCGAATGCCGTAAGCTTTTCATCTTCTCGGAGCCATTTTTATCCGGTTGTATCCCGAAGATCCATCCATGAATGAGAATATTTCATGTGTCGAAGCAATATCGATCATCGATTCTGGAATCGGTAGAGGGAATTCATCTTTTGGACATGCCTTGTTTAAATCTCTCGAAGTCCACACAAATTCTAATCCGAGCATTCTTCTTCTCGACCGGCACTACGTTGGCTAACCGTGCTCGGGTATTGTTCTTCACGGACAAATTTAGCGTCTATTAGCTTTTTAACTTCGGCTATGACTTGTTGTTCGATTTCCGGACGCATTCTTCGGGACCTTGTCCGACCGAATGCAGTAGGATCCACTCCTAACTTATGGATCGCAACCTCCGGGCTAATCCCGGCATTTCATCGTAGTTCCAAGCAAAACAAGTCCTTAAATTCCATTAACAATTTGATTATTTCTTCGGAGTCTTCTTTATCGAGTAAGGAGCTAACAAAGGTAGGTCTAGGCTCTTTGCTAGTACCCAAGTTAACTTCCATTAACTCATCTATCGTAGATTTGATTTCTTCTTCGAATTCGGTGGAGCGTCTCCAATTTGTAAATCTTCGAGTTCGTCCGTAGTTTCCATGCGAGCTTTCATTGGATTTGCAAGTGACAACCAAGCAAAATTCAGTATCGTCAACTCGACCCTACCGTGCCGAATCCGAGTCCATACTTTGAATTGGGAGGACGGCCGAGTTATTCCATAACTTTTCAAAATGTTGTGATTGGCCTTTCGTCCATTGTCGAGGTAAGAAACCACGTTGAATTAAATTTTGAACACAGGGGAGAGTACCACTCAAAAGGTAATTCCATTAATTCCGATGAAGTGACATCTTCGAATTGTACATTATTTTCGGTTTTGGAGGAAGAAGCACCACGGTAGAATTTGATCGGCTTTGCACCGTCACTACGTACCTCTTTGACCTCCATACCCTCGATCTTATTAGAATGGATCGGAGTTAGGGTCATAGTATGTACGTAGTGGTTAATCTTCTCGTACATTGATTTGTATTCTTCGTTCTTTTCATCTTCGAGGGAGATCTTGTATTGCGGCTTCTTTCGACTTATTGTTGCCGCTTCTTGCTTCGATTTCTTTTTCTTCTTCGAACTATCATCCCAATCAACATTGATGGTTGGTTTCTTCGTCCAATTGTCCTAGTGTCTCTACCACGGCCTCGTCCCCGGCCTCGACCTCGGATGCGAGTTGTGGAGAAACCTTCACCATCTCGCCGGAAGGGAGTGGTGAGTGACTGTTGGACTAGAACTTCGAGTTCTTCGTTGTCCCGAACTTTCTTTGCTTCATTTGTTATGGTATCTCCGGAGAAGATTGTTTTCTTTGGCGGTGCATAATAAGTCGCATCTTCATGGATTCCAATTTCATGTACGGAGAATGGTTGTAAGTCACCTTTGATGCACTCGTTCCCCTCCATCGTAGTACTTGATGCACCGGTGTAGAGATGATGGTACCATCCCGTTTTCATGTATCCATGGTCGGCCCAATAGAGCGTTAAACGATGTTTCGAATCGATTATATGAAATTTTGCGGTTGTCTTTGCTAAATCACCGGTCTTCATCGTAGCGTTATTGACCCGAGGGCTCTTTCTCCTTTCCGGTTGAATCCTCTTAATAACATTTTGTCGGCCTCGAGCTCACGAGCATCAATTTCCAAGTATGCTAGTGTTCGAAGACTCATTATATCGATTGATGCTCCCGGATCCACCAATACTCCGGAGAGCGTAAACTTCCCAATTGTAACTCGAAATGTACAACGGTCGGTTGTGATCCGCCGTCCCAAGTAGTAGGTCATTGTCCGTGAAGGTAACACCTCGCTCGTTCCTTTAACGAGCAAACCTCATCCAAGGAATCTCCGGCCATTCGAGCTAAGCAAATTTCCGGATCAAGTAAGGCCTCGATCGAGCTTCCCTCATCTCCTTCGATAAGATGAGAGCATCGTAGATGCTCGGCTTGGCGGTAGTTTCCTAAGATGGGCTAGCACGTTGTAGTCCACTTTGTTCTCATGCGTCTCGGCTTCTTCTCGAACGGGTATGTCTTCCGCCGGGGTTGGTTCTTCTTGAACAACCACCTGCTTTCCTTTGTCTTTTGGACCCATTCTTGGAGGTAGAACTTTTCCACTTCTTAGGTTGACTTCGTAATTTCTTCGAATCTAGTGTTGAGTTTGTCGGTGTCTCCTCCCGAATCGGAATGACCGGCTCTTCCGGATTTTCTTCCAAATCGAAGGCTCTAACTCTATTGTAACTGGAGCTCCTCGAAACTCGCGAGATAGATCCGTTGCTTGTTGAACTCTCGTAGCCTCCTTGATGGATGCCTTCTTCGTCATTTTGATCGTCGAGATCTTGTATGATTTGAGAATTGTTGTTGGTATCGAAATCGACGCCCGGATTGTCGCTAGTTACGTAATCGTTAGAAACGATCAAAACGTAGCCAACGCCATCACCCTTATCATTATATGATCCCACCGAAGTGAGCGAGATAATCATACAAAATCGAGGTTCGAGGGATTTCTCCCCGAATCGGAAACAACTATCCTAGGATAAGCAGCCCCTAGTCTAGCCTTAGGAATCTCGGTCACCTCTTCTTCGTCAATTTTCTTCTTCTCTTCGATTGTCTCCTGTCGAGGTGGTTCTTCTATCGCAAGTGATAGTACCGGCTTAACAGGTCTCGAACTCTGAATTGAAGCTCGCACCGAAGCGGTTCGGATGTTGTCTAAAATCTTCTTCGAAGATCTCGTCCAGGCGGTAGTCCATCCATCGTTGGTTGCATAGGGATCTATCGAATGACGGGATCGGCTGAGATAACATTGACGGAACCTCCTTTCCGGGGTTCCTTCATGTACTCCTTCGGGATTGTTATATTTCCTTTCCGAAGGTTGTCGTTGAGCCAACTTTTGAAGGTAATGCGTCTCTTCATCTTGTGCCCAAGCATCCGATGGTAGGGGCAAAAGTTGGGATCACCTTTCTTGTTGACTTCCTCCGGTCTTTTGGGCTCGGCAGCTGGAAATCTGGAGTTTTCATTAAGCTACGGAACATCTTTGGTATCGCTTCATTCTTGAACGGATATTCTCCGCTCGAAGCTCCTCAATGTACGTTGCGGACGAGACGGTTGTTCATACTCGCGGAGACGACCGATAGTCGGACCGGGTTGCTCGGTAATTTTGTTGTGGTTGCTCGCGGCCGTTCCGGTGGTATTTGCATCGGTTGTTTGCCTTTGTCAACTGCCGCAACGACCCCGGATTTCTTTTCGAAAGTCTTCACCGGCTTCGCTTGTCCGTCTTGTCGGCAAAACTTAATTGCTTCGCCTCTTCTTGCAAGCTTCCGGCCTTGCTTAACAACTTCTCAAAAGTCTTAATAAGTGAATCCCTTGAGGAGAAGTGCTATCGGGCCGTGAATGCATTTAAGCAAGATGCCGACTGCATGTTGTTCTTGCAGTTGTGGTTCACATTTCATACTTAAATTTCTCCATCGAAGTATGTAATCCACTAGAGTTTCATTCGGCCTTTGTTTTTCTACCACTAAATCACCTATAGTGATGTGGTCGTCGAGCTCCGCAAATCGCTTAATGAAGAGGCTCTCTAGCTCCGAGAATGTCTTTGCTGCATCCGTTGGGTACCCCGCATACCGGTCGAAGGCGATTCCCGACGATCGCTAACGAACTCGTCGGAAGAGTAGCGCATCGCTCCCGCCGGCATTGCAACAACTCGGCACGAAAGTGTGCAACATGCCTGTCGGGGGTTCCCGGTTCCGTCGAAGGTCTTAAACGTAGGTGGTACGAAGCCCTTCGGGTATCGGACGGCGTCGAATTCTTCCGGGTAAGGTCTACCCGTCCGAATAGATGTCCCGTTCTTCGATTGTGCTAGTGGCTTCTCGCACTTCGTCGTTCTACCAAGTTCTTGATATCCTTTTCAGGGATCATACTTTGTGTTGTATCCTTTTTCAGCTGGTCATCCCCATTAACGGATGTAATCTCCTTTCCTCCGTCTACGATGTGAATGACTTCTGGGGGTGTCTCTCTATGTGGTTGTACTTGACTTTGGAGAGTGGCCAGAGCTACGGCCATCTCTTCCATCCTCTTCGCCATTCGAGCGATCGTGTCGTCCTTTTCCCGAAGCCGTCTCTTCATCGGCTCCGGCTCCTCTCTTCTGCGTGTCTGCAGGAGCACCTCGAGAAGATGATGAAGCTCGTGTCTCAACCATGTTGATTTCTCGCATATTCATTGTCCATGAATTCCGATGAGTCGATCTCGTCTCCGAACTTTTCTTCTCTTTCTTTTGCCAACCGTCGGATGTCGGTTCTCAACTTTTCCATGGCATCTTCTAGTGGAGCTTTCGTGTATCTTTGTGGTTGTCATGCGATGGTTGCCGGTCCTTTTTTCACGAGTCCCCTTCATCGCAGGTAGCACTTTCTTCGCATTCCAGCCTCTGGCGAGACTTTCTTTCTCGGGTCGTTGTTTCGGCCTCAATCGCCCCGTAGTGGGACGCCACACCATCCTTCTAGCAGCGGAAGGTCTATGACCGGATGGTCATCGGCCAAATGTTGGAAGGTGGTATCCTCCCTAACTGCAACCCTGATACTACGACAGGCGGGCTAGCCTTCATTCTCTTGCTTGGCTTTTCTATCATGACGGCGGGTTCTACTCGGGGCCCAAGACGGGATTTGACTGGCACCCGTCCTATCCTTCGTAGAATTTCCGACACGGGGCAATTTTCCTTCTTCGCTAGCTTTTTCTACCAAAGTTTGCGGTCGAGCAAACGGCGTAGTTCTAGTTCTTTTCTTGCGGCTATCGTTGTAGTATGCGGCCGAGGTAATGTGGCGACGAATCTTGCGAACATTCTCCTCATCCTCTCGCGGCGGAGAGGGGATGGAACTCGCTTCCTCCCAAAAGTGGTATGTAGTCGAGCGGTGGTGTATATTCAGTAACCGTGTATATTCGGCAACTCCGGAATTTCCTCCAGGAAGGCGATCTCGGCAGCTCGGCTTCCACGGCGATCCTTCTATTTCTATTTCTTCTTTGGGTCTTTGTCGACGACGGAATCTTCGAACTCGGACCCGATTTCGAAGACGAAGGTCTTACGAGAAGATCCGTACCCTCCACGGTAACAGAGTTTACCATAGTTCGGATTTCTTTCCCCTTTGATTTGGCGAAGTCGGGGTAGGTGCGGAAACAACTAGACCAAGTGGGGGTAGTGAGAACGGTCCTCCTGCGGACGAGCAGTACTCCTCCTAGTCGGGACCCTTTTCGGGGGAGGAAACTCTTGGGTCGACCTAAGGTTGAACTCAAGCGAGGGCTCCTCGACTTCCGGATACCTTGTTTGTCGCTGCAAAGAGGGAGACGTCGGTGACTTTGACGTTCGTGTTTTCAAATCCTCGTCCAAATCGGATGACCCCATTGTCGGGCGGCTCATCCTTATGGACGGCGAAGTCCAGATCCGTTGGTGAAGGAGAAAATCGGTTTCGGGGCTTCCATTTCGCAAGGTAGATTCGAGGTTGTCGGGTCCCAAGTTATGCTTCTTTTCTTCAGGACGAAAAGAAAGGAGTTGAAAAGAGTCCGAACTCATTCTTTGTTCATGTATTCATAAGAAGGAATTATTTGTTAAAAGAATCACTTATTAGAGGGTTTGTTTATTTAGAACGGAATGTTCAAAGGTGTAGAGAAGGTAAGGAATCCGATTCAGAAAGGAAAAGAAAGTCTTAAGCAAGACTTCCCGACTCGAAGGATCACTCCTAAACTAACACCTATTGGGGGTCCACCCCACCTCGTAAATGAGGTAAAAGGATCTCGAACCTCTCCGTTTAGGGGTGTCTAAACAGTGGCTCCTAAATCCGAGAGAATGTTGGCTATACTTGTTCAAGATAGAAATGAACATAGTATTCCAATGGAAAGAAGGGTAGTTTGATCCATTAGGGACATGGATACACTACCAATTTTTGAAAGCAGAATTATTTGATTATAATGGAGAGAGGAATTGTCCCCAGCGGAGTCGCCAGAAATCCTGTCGGCATATTTTTAGGTCGTGTTTTATTTTGAAGAGGGGTCGCCAACGTAAATCAGTCGGCGAATTTTTAATTTAATTAAAATAAATAATTTGAAAAGTAGTATTTGATTTTGAAAATAATTTTAAATTTGAAGGTTTTAAGATATGAAATTAAACCGATCTCACATCCCAAATAGTTTATATAAACGAGCACCGCACCACAAACCGTGTATCTATCCCTAAGGATAGACACACCGCTCGATGGTGGGGCTTGATTAGATAAACTAGAAGATTAGTGACATCCGTTTGGTCTGCGAACCAATTTTATAAGCCGACAAGTTTCCCCGCTTAATATGAAAACATTAAACAGTGGTTTATATTACTCGGGTTCTTTAAAATTCCCTATAAGGGCAAGCCCCTATAGTTAATTACATCTTAAGTGACGGAATCACCTAAGAAAACTCTCGATAATAATCAATGATTCTCGCTCTCAAGAATTTCAAAGTTTAAGGTTTTCAAAGATTGAATTTTGGAGTTTCAATAGGGATGGATCAAATTTTTGGAACATTTTGTTTTGTGAATCCAAAGGAAGAAAGGTAGGAGAAATCACTGATTCGAAGTGAACTTCGATAATTTCCCGACTATCCTATCGTTTGGCTTCGAATTTAGGAAAGTCCTAATGTTTATTTGATGTTTCACTCTTCGCCAATTTCAATTAATTAGGGCTTATATTTGTATGATAAAATCAAACAAATAGCTCAGAAGATGTGAGGGTTTATTGTCGTATCGGACGACTACCTCGAATCCAAAGACCGGTTAGGGCTTAATTTGCAATGCAAATGCCTAACGAAGAGTCGAGGATTTATGTTGCACTAGTGCAAGCTACCTCGAAGTCCTATGGCTTGGTTGTCTTAATTCTAGGAAAGTTTTGCTGAAGTAGACTCGGGTTTTCGCTGATGACGATGGTCGTGCCGCCCACCATGCTCCGAGCTCCTTGTTGTTGCAGAGGTTTAGTTTTAGAAATCATAAATCGGGAGTTGAGAAAAGTGTTTTGGTTTAGAGAAAATCTTAATTTCCAGGTGTTTTTTATGTTTTATTTAAAACAAATCTTAAAGTTGATTATAACGACACCGGTTAAGATCCCACGGTTCCATCCTTCCGGCATCATTATTTTTATCGGATTCACTTAGTCCGGATGAATTTGCTAAACTCAACCGAATGAGTTCCACACTTTCATTTAGACCGTGGGAAATCCCGTTAGTAACACGTAGGTTACATCATCCGAGGTATTCCCGATCATCCAACGAGACGTTTTAGTTTAGTTGCAATTGTAGTTTTGTGTTCCGTTTGTGATTAAATTTCGAGTTGTTTTATATTTTGAAATGTTGTGGCGGTGAATTTTATCTTGCAATGACTTTTAACTTAGTTTTGGTTTCAGCTTTAGGGTCTATCCTAAAGGTGTGGGTTTTCATGCAACAGATTGTTTTATCATGCAAGAAAAGTAAAATGCATTTGCAATAAAGTAAATTGCAATAATGTAAATTGCAAGAAAGTAAATTGCAATAAAATAAAAGCGTACCTGGAGGGTCTTCCCGTCATCCCAAGCTGCACTTAAAACACAATTAGAATATTTAAGCAAGTTCCTAGGTAAAGCTAAGGGAAAGGTTATGGTTTTCTACCAAATTCCTAATCCTATAGCTAGTCATCTCCTATGACGTCTAGGTTCTTTGGGTTTTGGTTTAAGGACGATTTTTTTCATCAAAGAATAATCAAATTCAATTGTTCTTATAAATATCCTATCATATTGAGGAAGTGCTTAAGAAGGATCTTAAACATCTTTTCAATATTTCTAGGATTGTTTTAAGTCCAAATGAATTTAATTATATAAATGAATCGATCGTCCGAGGTTTTCAAGTCTTGTTAACTCGCTCAGATGAACTAGGACATTTGAATATCCTATGAGTGAGATAACACTTCATTTGATGTTCCATTTAGGAGTTATAATAATCAAAGCTTTCAGGGTAAATTAGTATTCAAATGATTTGATTTAAGTTAAAGGGTTTAAATTTGGAATAGTGTTCAAGTTGCTTTATATTTAGTTTAATTTAATTTAATTTGATTTGATGTTTAATTAATTTGATTTGATTTAATTTAATTTAATTATTTAATTTAATTTAATTTAATTCAATTTAATTTAATTATTTAATTTAATTTAATTTTTTAATTTAATTTAATTTAATTATTTAATTTAATTTAATTTAATTGTTTAATTTAATTTAATTTAATTATTAAATTTAATTTAATCTTAATTTAATTTATCTTTAATTTACTTTATTTTTAATTTTAATTGAAATTTCAAAAGAGTTTAATAATTTAATTAAGTCTTTTAATATTTTAAATTTGAGTTATCATTTTAATTAAGAGTTGAATATTAATGAGATGATTAATTTAGGGATTTTTAAATTAAAGAATAAATCTCTTCCTAATAATATCCCTTATTTTAATGATTCCAATTTTATTATTCTTCCAAATTTAATCCATTATTTAATTAAAGTTTAATCATTTTGAAATTGTTTAATGGGTTTCTACCCTTTAATTATTTAGATTTCAATCATCCAAATCAGATTAGGATCAAATATTTTACTTGTTAAATTTTTATTAAGCCTAAAGTTTTAATTAAGGATTAAAGATTTTAATTACCATTTTACCCTTTAAGCTTAATAATTTCATAACTCACTAAATTGAATTCAAATGAACTTGAAATTTTTATGTGACTTCACTCATATGTCAATAAAGACATGAGAGGAGAAAATGTGATTTTTCTGTATTTAATTTATTTATATAATTATTTTTGGTGGAAAATAGAGATTTTCAAGGAAAATTTGATAACATGACCAAAAGAAAGTTTCTGTCCTTAAGAAAATTAGGGGACATTCCTAATGACCAGAGAAGCACTTGGACCAATTTTGGTGATTTTTTGAATTATATTATTTTTATTATAATTATTTTGAGTTTTGGAGTGTTAATTAATTTAAAAATAAAATAAATGTTGAAAAATGGATTTTATATTTTTCAAAAATCTCTCTAATATCAAGGAAACCAGAGAAACAAATTTTGCAATTTTCTGATTTTTCTATGATTTATAATAATTATTTTAGTGAAAATGCTAGAAAATACATTTTTTTAATTTTAAAATTACCCTAGGGCTTTAAAATTCAATATCTCACTAAATAGACCTAGGAAAAATGTGGGGTTTGTTCCTAAGTGATTAAAATTCAAAATGTGACATTTTGGTGAATTTTATTATTTTTGTGATTTTTATTATTTTTTAATTATTAAAAATATTAAAATATTATTAAAAATCAACTTTTTTAGAAAATTAACATTTTAATTTTCTTAGGTTTCCCTGATATCAGAGAGGCTCCAAAACCAATTTGGTGAATTTTTGAAAAGTATTTTAAAAGTTATGAATTTTTAAAGTTTCAAATGGCTAAGTGACTTAATCAACCCAATTAGTGGGGTTAACCAAGTCCAATTGACTTCAAATTTTTATGGTGGATTCCTCTGATCCTAAAGGTCAATGGAGAATTGATTTCAAGTCAATTTGATACCTGGTTAACTCTAATTAATTAAAGACCTATTTTGGGTGTTTAAGCCAATTAGGGTTAATCTCGAGTGAATTAAGTCAAAACCTATTTTTCCTAGTGGTTCTCTGGTCATAAGGAACATCACCAAATTTTCCTAGAATTTATTTCACAACATGCTATTTTTTGGAATTAAAATACTCAAAACAGCAACATGCATTTGAAAAATAAATAACTTTTCACAGAGATGGCCTCCGACCTTGGAAAATTCAGGGAATGTTCCCAAGTTCGAGGCTTCAAAAGCCCTATGGTCTCATGCCATGGTGAATTGTATACATGCATGGAGAATTAAATGTATGCAGAGAGTAAATAAATCATAAAAAATAAAATACTTAATGAAATTAAGTGATTTCTTTTTCACATTATTCTCCTCTCGTTCACCGAGCAAGAGGGTATTTTTATTTTATTTTTGTGATTTTTCTACACAAAGATATGGATTTTTGAAGTTTAGGGAATTAAATAAATAAGAAAATACCCTAATTTTCTATTTATCCACGCGGCGCCAGCGAAACCTCGGCAGCTCCGAACGCACACGCGTCGCGCTCCCATTCGACGCCGCCACCTGAGTCAGCAGCCCGGGCCCCGCGGTTCTCGTATCGTCTCCTCGGTCCGACGCAATCCCGGCCGTCCGTGCGCGCGTGTATCGAATGGACGCGCATCCGTTCATCGTCCCCAAGTGTTCTCACCCGAGAGCCGTCCACACTAAATCCCTAAGATCTCACTCGATTCTCAATGGATTTTCATGTTCTTATGCTCTATGGATTCGTCTCGAAGAGACGAACACATCTATACTGGCTAACATGCATTGGAACTAAGGCATTTGAAATAGAGAATCTTCGGGAGCTCGGGATGAAGAGTTAGCTCATACCTTGGCTCGGAGAAGTGTGGCTTCAATCCGAGAGTTGTTGCACCTTCGATCGGGTCCTGACAAGCTCCGGATGAAGTCTCCCGGTCCGGTGAATTGTCCGGATATGATTTCGACCAAGCCCGATCACAAAGCTTGGAGGCCGGAGCAACCGGGTGGCTCCGGAGATGGGGCTTTTAGTGGTGGACACCTTCCCTCGGTCCGGTGAAGGTGTAGAGCCAATCAATTTGGGAATTGGCTCACCGTGGAGAAGTGTCCCGGTTTTTGGGCTAAAGTTCGAGCTCGAAATCGGGCTCGCCTAGAAGGAATTGGGGCTTGGAATTCGGCTGGGGATCAGGTGCTCTATGTGTAGAGAGTGATCTGGAGTGATTTTGGCAGAGTTTCCTTAAGTTTTTGTTTCCAGCTCTCTCATGGCCGAGAGGGGTGGAGTTTAAATAGGAGAGGGTGGAAGGCCTCTCAGAGGGAGTTAGGGCTTGGGATCACCTGCTTCGAGTGAGGAGAAGATCGGCCATGGTGACCACTAGGCATGGGGCACTCAGCAAGTGAGAATTTCAATGTCGGCTCACATGCGAGCTCTCGGCCATGGTGTTTTCCGGCGGCCCGGTGGCCGGCCGACTGTGCAATGGTCACCATCTTGGTCGTGGGTCGGTGGCTGGGGTTTAGTGTAGGCAATTGAGGTTTGACATGTGTAAAGGAGTTTGATTTAAATGGAATGGGAGAAGACTCACTTTGGCTTGGTTTGGGTCAACCCACCATTTTGGGCTTGGTGCACCCTTCCAAGCTCTGATTTTGAGCTGAGGGAATCATTTAGGTCAGCCTAGAAGGAATGGTGAAGTCTCCATCCATGATGAGGTGGCTAAACATGGTTTAGTGTGTGACATGATTAAGGTAAAAAGGGTTAAAGGAGGTTTAAGAAAGAACCCCCTCTTCTTGCCATAAATGGACTAATGACAAGTCAAAGCCCTCATGGCTTCATGTGGCTTGAGAATGGCTTGTTCATGGCTTCATTTGGCTTGGGAAAAGGTTGATTTGTTTCATGAAAAGGGTTTTAAGAATTTTGGATGTTTTGATGGAAATTTGTATGAAACTTGATTTGGAATAATTTGATGGTGACTTTAGGACTTAGGTAATGGATTTAATTAAATGGATGACAAATGGAGATGTCATGTGGGCTTTAGGGTAGATTTGGGCTTTTGAATTTTGAAGGAAATGGGCTTTTAAGAAGGTTTAAGGGAAGTGGGCTTTTAAGTTTAAGGATGTGTTCATGGATGGGAATTTTTGTAGAAGTTTGGGCCAAATAGTTGTTGGTTTTGGTTTAGGGATGTTTCATGAATAATTTGAAATAGATTTAAGGTGGTTTGGGTTTGAATTGGGTTGAATTTGGGTTTATTTGGTAAATGGGCCAATGTAGGTCAAATTGGGCTAACTTGGGCCAATGTTGGGCTAGGGTTGAAATTGATGTAAAATAAATATTAAGAAATGTTTATGGGAGTGTTTCAAAGAGGTTTTGGCTTTGGTTGGGTTTTAATTTTGAGGTTTGGGCCTATTTGGGTTAGATTTGGGTTTAGGTCAAAATTAGGCTTTTTGATTTTGGGTTGAATTTGAGTGGGGTTTGGGTCAAAATCTTGGGCAAATCATGTTAGTGTTTTGTTTATGAGGATGTTAAGGAAGGTTTAGAAAAGATTTGGGGTTAATTGGAGTTGAATTGGGTTAGTTTGGGCTAAGTTTGGGTCATGGGTCCAAATTTGGGCTTTAAGGCCCAAAGTGAAATTGGATCCAAATTTCAATCAAATTGGACTTGGATTTGGTCTAAATTGGTATTGGGAATGTTGAATTGAAGTTTAGAATTGAATTGGACCAAAATTGGGGTCAATTGGGTAGGTTTGGTTTGACATTGGGTCCACTTTGGGTTAAAATGGGTCAATTTGGGGGTTTTGACAAAAGTAGGGTAAATTGACAAAATTGGCCCATGGTGTAGTTGGACAAAATGAAATTGGGAATATTTGGGATTTTCTGGAATTTTTTGGGAATTTTCTGAATTTTTGGATTTTTAGGCCAAGAAGGGTATTTTGGGTATTTGGAGGGTATTGGGAGGTTTTCTTGGAATTTTTGGTATTTTTGGGTATGGATAGTCAATTTGAGTGATGTGGAGGTGTTTGGGATTGATTTTGGAAAATTTTAGGTAATTTGGAAATTTTGCAAAAATTTGGGTAATTTCGAGGGTTTTGGGTAGGTTTAGTAGGTGTAGGGTCCCGGGGTCAAAAATTGAAAATTTGGGAAATTGGAGATTGGGTGAATTTAGGTGGGGTGAAATCATTTTGGTTGAGCCATGAAGCCATTTCAAGCCCATATGAGTCATGAAAGGACTCATTCGATGCATTCACTATGTTGTTCCTAACCTCTTAGCCGAGGGCTTAGGGGTTAAGGACCATCCATGTGAATCACCTACATGAGTCGGGAGGTCAAGTTGGGTATGGGTGTGGTTTTAGGAAGTGTGTGGAAATGTAGTGTGTAAGTGTAATGTATGTCAGCCCCTTCACTGGACTAGGCCACCTGTGAGGGCGCTCTGAGGCCAAAGAATCCTATAGGAACTCATCCTTTAAACTTCCACATTTGATTTCAACCCTCTAGGTGATTAGGGGTCTATAGTCAAGTTTGTGGAGTTTGCAGGGAGTTTAGAAGTGGTTTGAATTTCTAAAAGGCGGGTCCCAATTCTAGTCCTCTAAGATAGTCAAAGGAAAAGCCTAAGGCTAGATCCTAAGCACTAAAAAGAAGAAAGGAAGACCTCATCAAAAATGAGGTCAACAAGGCCTTGCTATAGGATTATTCTGTGAAGCTCTATCAGAGATAAATGTAATTTCATCATTATTGTCCAAAGTAGGGAACATATATGTAGGATCAAGCAGCTTCCAAGGTAACAAAACCATTTTCCCAAGCTTCATAAGAAACCTGGTACTGAATGCATAATGCAAAAATAGTAGATGGGTGTCCTAGTCCGTGAACTGACCCATGCACAATTAAACCCGATGCAGACTTAACAATTATTGATCCAACATCAATAGGCAATCCATTTTGAATACAATAATTCAATATAGCGCATTCCTTCGAAACCTTGTTTACCCTCATAGTAGGTAACAATTTAGATAAGATGAAAAAATGCTAGTGCTTTGAGACAGGATTCAAAAGTGATGCAGAGAAACTAACATACCCGTCTTCACGCATTTCCCAATCTTCTGGTTCATCAGTCAGATATCGAAATATCTCATTCATATTATATCGAGAAGGCACAAAATTTGAATAGTGACATACCAAGGTGTTTTCTATAGAGAATAATTCATTTACTCTTAATGGAGTAAACGTCACCCATCTTCCTCAGACGTAGACATTCTCATTGTTGATCACATGTAAGTTAGAGTATAACTCTTTCACAACTGGAATAACAACGACGGACGTAGTGTAACAAAATATCTCCTAAGCTAGCGCTGCGCGATCGTTTCTTCTATCTTCGTAGTGGAATTCTCTAATCCTCGATCGACAAATCCCCGTTTCTTGATAACTCTTTTCTTTGCCAAAACCTTGTTGAAGATCCGCCGTGCTTTCACAATCCAAATTTCCTCCAGTTAAACACTCCAGAATTAGAGGAATCTAAGAATTTGGAGGCCATTATGGTGAATGGAATGAATTCTAGTGAAGAAGGCAGATCTAGAATGATTTAAGAATGGGTTTTCACAAGGAAATTGGTGTTGAAACCGTCCAAATCGGCATTCAAATTATAAATAACTCATCTTTATAACTTCCTCGCTGTCGGCGAGAAGTTTCTAGCCGTCCGCGACTCAGTTATAAAAACTGCATCCCATGTTCTCGCTGTCGGCGGGACGTTTCTCGCTGTCTCGATAAATAAACTGAATTTAATTTAGGTGCGAACCTCGCTGTCGGCGAGTATCGACCTCGCCGTCAGCGAGATTCCAAAATAATGTCCAATTTCTCTCTAAATCGAATAATTTCTTTTCTCATCATAATGGTTCGAATATGTGATGATTCTTAATAATAATCGAGTAGTAAAGTTTCAATAATATAGTACTAACTATTAAGATACAATAAAAATAGATAACTAATATGGGTTGCCTCCCATAAAGCGCTTGGTTTAACGTCGTCAGCTCGACCTAATTTCAATTATTAATCGTGTCGACTAAGCATTAAAACCTCTTTATAGTTAGGTCTTATACCTTCGAAATATGGTTTTAATCTATGTCCATTAACTTTAAATTTAAGTCCAGCTTTTTGATCTTCGATTTCTATAGTTCCGTATGAAAATATTTGAGTTATGGTGAAAGGTCCTAACCATCGAGACTTCAATTTTCCAGGAAATAATTTCAATAGTATTATATAGCAAAACTTCTTGTCCTGGTTCAAAATTTCTCTGATTAATCTTCTGATCATGCCATAATTTCATCTTTTCTTTATAAATCTGATCATTATCATATGATTCATTTCTTAATTCTTCCAATTCATTTAATTGCAAGCAATCTTTTCTCACCAAGCCTTCCTTCATATTATAATTAAATTCTTTAATCGCCCAATATGCTTTATGTTCTAATTCAACCGGTAAGTGACATGTTTTTCCATATATAAGCTCGTAAGGAGTCATTCCAATCGGAGTTTTATAAGCAGATCCTATAAGCCCATAATGCGATTGTCTAATCTAATAGACCAATCTAACTTATTTGGGTTTATAGATTTTTCTAAAATACGTTTAATCTCACGATTAGATACTTCACTAATCCGCTAGTCTCGTGGATGATAAGCAATGGATATCTTATGAGTAATATTGTATTTTTCTACTAGTTTGTGAATGTATTTATTTCTAAAATGAGTTCCTCCGTCGGTGATAATCACTCTCGGCATTCCAAATCTAGTAAAAATATTTTTCATCGAAATTTTGAAACACTCTTAGCATCACACCTAGGTAAAGCTTGTGCCTCAATCCATTTGGAAACATAATCAACAACTACTAATATATATTAGTTTCCAAACAAAGGAATAAAAGGTCCCATAAAATCTAATCCCCAAACATCAAAAATTTTAACTTCTAATATAAAATTGAGAGGCATTTCGTTTCTTCTAGATATATTTCCTACTCTTTGACATTTATCGCAAGTTTTAATATATTTGTATACATCTCTAAATAGAGTAGGCCATAGAAATCCGGATTGTAGAATCTTATAAGCAGCTTTATCGATCCCAAAATGTCCTCCAAAATCAAAATCATGACATTTTTGAATAATTGGTTCAGTTTCTTCATAAGGTATACATCTTCTAATAGTTAAATCCTTACATTGTTTATATAAATATGGTTCATCCCAAAAATAGGTTTTCGTATCATGGAAGAATTTTTTTCCGTTGTTGCAAAGTTAGCATAGAGTGGTAAAATATTACTAACTATATAGTTTACTATATCAGCATACCATGATATTTTCCACTAATTAATATTATATAGTTGTTCATCAGGAAAATTGTCTATAATTTCATTTTCAATATCAGATAATTCATGATTTTCTAATCTTGATAAATTATCCGCAATTTGATTATCAGTTCCTTTCTTATTAACGATCTCAAAATCGAATTCTTGCATCAATAGCATCCATCTAATTAATCTTGGTTTGGAATCTTTCTTTTGCATTAAATATTTGATAGCAGAATGATCAGTATGCACGATACATTTTGTTCCAATCGGATAAGGTCTAAATTTATTAAAACCATATACTACAGCCTAATAATTCTTTTTCTCAGAATCGTATAATTTATTTCGCATCATTTAGAGTTTTACTAGCATAAGTATATAACTTTAAAAATATTTTCATATTTTTGCCCAAGAACTGCTCCTACAAGATAATCACTAGCATCACACATAAGCTCAAATGGTTTCTCCCGGCTAGGTGAAACTATTATAGTGTCTGTAATTAATTTTTTTTAAGAGTTCAAAAGCATTCGGACATTCGATTGCAGAATTCAAATTTCTTGTCCTTTTCGAGAAGTTGGCATAGAGGTTTAGTAATTTTTGAAAAATCTTTTATATAGCGTCCGTAGAATCCAAAGATGTCCAAGAAAACTTCTTACCCCTTTTACCGTGGTTGGAGGTGGTAATTTAGCTATAACTTGAATTTTTGCAAGGTCCACTTCCATGCCTTTTTCTGAAATTTTATGCCCTAATACAATGCCGCCCGCAACCATAAATTGACATTTCTCCCAATTTAGAACTAAATTTGTTTTCTCACATACTTCTAATACTTTTTCAAGATGAGTTAAGCATGTGTCAAATGATGTTCCAAATACGGAGAAATCATCCATAAATACTTTTATTCCATTGTCAATTAACTTACTAAATATAGACATCATACATCTCTGGAATGTTGCTGGTGCATTACATAATCCAAAGACATTCTTCAGGAGCAATTTGTATTTGATGATAACCGGTGTATCCATCTAGAAAACAAAAATACTTATGTTCGGCTAATCTAACTAACATCTGGTCTAGAAATGGTAAAGGGAAGTGATCTTTCCTGGTGGCGGTATTTAATTTCCTATAATCAATACATATACGCCAACCAAGTAACTTGTCTTATAGGAATAAGATCGTTATTTTCATTGGCAGATGACTGGTCACTCCTCCCTTCTTAGGAACACAGTGAATCGGGCTTACCCAAACACCTGTCGAAATAAGATATATATTACCATTATCTAACCATTTTAAAATTTCTTTCTTAACTACTTCTTTCATTATCGGGTTTAATCTCCTTTCGGGGATCCGCTTTAGGTTTATGTTCATCATCTAAAATAATTCTATGCATACGGATTGAGGGACTAATTCCTTTAATATCTCGCTAAAGTCCAACCAAAAGTTTTCTTATATTTTTTAAAGTTTATAAAAGTTTTTGTTCTTGAGATTCGTTTAATGCGGATGAAATAATAACTCGATAAAGTTGAAGAATTACCTAAATAAGCATATTTCAAATGATCGGATAATATTTTTAGCTCAAGTTCAAGAGGTTTAATAATCGATGAAACTATATTCTTGTCGTTGTTTTCGGTATTATCCAAAAATTCAAATCTTTCTTGAATATAATCTAGTTCTTCATTATTATCTTCAATTAATTCGGTGTTTTCTTTTTCTAATTTATCTTCGTAATATTCCTTAAAATGTTCTTGTTGTAAATGTTCAAGTATTTCCATCCGAAAACATTCATCATCTTTTTCTAACATGAGGATATTTCATTGATTTTGCAATATTAAATGTAACTTTTTGGTCATTTACTCTCATAGTTAATTCTCCTTTCGAACATCAATCATAGCTTTTCCAAGTAGCTAAAAATGGTCTTCCTAAAATGATAGGAATTTATTTATCTTCCTCCATATCTAAAACAATAAAATCTACTTGGGAAGATAAATTTATCCACTTTTACTAACACATCTTCAATAACTCCCTTAGGATAGGTAACCGAACGATCAGCTAATTAAAGGGTTACTGAAGTAGGTGTAATTTTTCCTAATCCTAATCTCTTAAAAATCGATAGAGGCATTAGATTGATGCTTGCTCCTAAGTCACACAAAGCTTTTCCATAAAATTTTTCTCCTATAGCGCAGGGTATAGTGAAACTACCGAGATCTTTCAATTTTTCAGGAAGCTTCTTCGAATAATAGCACTACACTCTTCACTAAGTGCGATCGTTTCATTATCGGCGAATTTTCTTTTCTTATTTAGAATATATTTCATAAATTTTACATAATTTGGTATCTGATCTAAAGCTTCGACAAAAGGTATATTGATTGTTAATTTCTTTAATATTTCAAGGAATTTAGTAAATTGTTTATCTTTTTTATGTTGAGCTAGTCGTTGAGGAAATGGTGGTGGAGGTTTTTCAATAGAAATTTTCATAGGTATTAAAGGATGTTCTAAGTTTGAATCTTGTTGAAGTGTTTCCTTTTCGATTTCCACTTTCTCTTTTTGGCTTTCAAGTTCTTTTTGAATTTGAGGTTCTAATTCTTTTCCACTCCTTAGTTGTATTGCTTTAATTTGTTCTTTTCCTTGATCTTTAGGATTTATTTCCACATTACTAGGAAAAGTTCCAGTATTCTATTATTTAGCGCGATGAGCAATATGTCCAAGTTGAGTTTCGATATTTTTAATAGATGTTCCTTGAATTTGTAATTGATTTCCTTGAATTTGTAGTTGATTTCCTTGATTTTGTAGTTGATGACCCATATTCAAAATTAATTCATCCATAAATAATTTCTTATCTTTGAATTGAGGGTTATTGTTATTAAATCCAGGTGGGTAATTAGGTTTATAGTTTGGATTTGCTTGATTAGGTTGATTCATCCATTGTTGATTAGATGTGTTATTCCAATTAAAATTTGGATGAGTTTTCCAACCGGGATTATAATAGTTTGAATAAGGGTTATTAGTTCTATTATTAACGAGCATTTAAAGTTTCATAATTAGATTGAGATTCTATGATTTGTCCGGATGAGTTTTCTTCAAAGTAGGAGAGTAGTTCATTCCAAAATGATCTAATTTCTTAGATATAGCAGCAATTTGAGAAGCTAACATAGATATTACATCGTTTTTATGAATGCTGACTATCTTTTTCGGATTTACTCTATCAGCAGACCATTGGAAATTATTTGTTGTCATTTCTTCGATTAGTGCATAAGCTTCATCAAATGGTTTAGACATTAATGAACCTCCAAGAAGAACATCGATGATTGATCTTAAGGATCCTACTAATCCATTATAAAAGGTTTGAATAATCGACCAATCCGATAGCGCATGATGTGGGTATTTCCTAAGAAGTTCCTTAAATCTCTCCCAAGCTTCATATATTGATTCTCCATCTAATCGACAAAAAGAAGTTATATCATTTCTAAACTTAAGCAGTTTTAGATGGTGGAAAATATTTGGATAGAAATTTTTGTGATAATTCTCCCCAAGTTTTAATAGATCCAAGTGCTAACGAATTCAACCACATTTTAGCCTTATCCTTTAATGAAAAAGGAAAAAGTCCAAGTCTTATAACGATCGTCGGATACTCCTCGATATTTAAAAGTAGCACAAAGTTCTAGAAAACTAGCAAGATGTAAGTTAGGATCTTCGGTAGGTGAACCACTAAATTGATTGTTTTGTACCATTTGGATAATTACGAGTTTAAGTTCAAATGAATTAGCAGACTACATCGTAGTTTTGAATGGTTAAATGAATTTCATCCGATGTAGGGTTGGCATAATCTCTTAATGGTCTTTGTTGGTTCATATTTTGAATTTCGGGAATATTCGCCATTTGTGTTAAATTTATAATTTGTTTCTTTTGTTTTCTAATTCTTTTAATTGTACGCTCTAATTCGAATCGTAAGGTATTAAATTTTCGTTTCCAAATTTGCGCATACAATTTTAGAATAGATATTAATTTATTTATTATGATTATTTTAAAATAGTCCGTTACTCTAGTAAATTTTTCTTACTTTCCCCGACAAGGGCGCCAAAAACTCGACCCACAATTTTATATTATGATATTTTTAATTTAATTGCAACGACGCCAAAAACTTGACCCCGCTATATTATATGTATAGAATTGTAATTGTTTATGTTGTGGATGCTACGCAAGTATGCGTATCGTATCAAGTAATACATGGCTACGAGTGGAGTCCTCGTTATCGATCCCACGGGGAAATAGAAAATTAAATAACAACTAATTTTAAAATAATAATAATAATAATTTTAAAATAGTATACGAAAATTTAGAATTCTAAATTTAAGCGCAATAAAGTAAACTAAGTATTTTAATTAGGTAACTTAACTAAGTAGAAAATTAATACGTATTGAAAGTGCAGGAAATTAAACTAATTGCTAAATAAGTCTTAACTATTCAGAAAAAGTACATTTCCCCTTGTTTAGAAATTTAAGTGATTGATGAATTTAAATAGATAATTTTATGCTATTGTGACAAATAGGAGCATTCCTATTCTTTACCCTTTGGTCCAGGTGTAAAGAATATTGACTAATCCTATGTTTGATTATCGAATCTGCGGCTAGGTCGGGAGGATACCGACCGCCACTTCGAGCTCCCACGTTCCCTCGCCCGAGGGCTAACATCTACACTTCAGCTCTCAAACAATAGGATCGAATTGAATATTTTAGTCTCGTCACACTAAAATGCTCAATTCTACGCCCAGTGATATTATTTCTCTATTTATTTGCACCTTCCTTCCAAGGCTTTTGAATTCCCCGAATATCCGATGTAATTTTTACTATAGTTGATATTCAACATATTTTAACAAATCAAATGACCAGTTTGAAAGTAAATTAAGTTTTAAGTAAAAATTATCACAATTTATTAATATTTAAAAGTACTTCTATTTTTAGTTCATCTAGTCACTTAATTTCATAAACAGGGAGAAAGACTAATAAACTACTCATAATGCATGGGAACTAAACTAAGCATGGATTTCATTTAAAGTTAAAAACAATAAATACAAATACTTATCTCGATTTATCCCATGCGTACTCTCGCAGCTTCCTTTGACTCTTCCTTCCAGATGCAATGAAGACTCACTAAAAACTCACTAACTCACTAAAGACTCACTAATTACATTAATTAAGACTCTAAAGACTGCTCACACATAAATAAAAGACTCTTAAGACACAAATTGACACACATAACACACTTAACACACTTAACACACTTAACACCCTTAGAAGCTGAATTTCGGCTTCTATATATAGAGGTGAGCAAAGGACCAAGAGGTGTATAAGCATCCCTTCAAAAAGTGTCCAGGTTTAATGTATCTGCGCCATTTGAACTAGCTCGCCGTCGGCGACGAACTACCTCGCTGTCGGCGAGGCTTCTAGAAGGTATTCGAACCGCGCTATCTAGCTGTCGGCGGGCTCGTTCTCGCTGTCAGCGAGACAGTTATAAATCCTTCAGAATTTCTTCCTCGTACCCTCACCGTCGGCGGGCTCGATCTCGCCGTCGGCGACTTAGCACAAATTGCATTATTTTCTTCCTTTTTGCTCCAAATCCGCTCCTTTTTATGATTTTTGCTTTTATCACCTAAATTCTACATTCCTGCAACAAAATAAAGAAAATACCTTTCTTTAAAGTGCAATTTCATCAAAAATAGGTATGAATTTCTTAATAAAATTTTCAGTGATCAGTGTGCCTTGCTTTTTTTTGTTATTGCTTTATTTTCGTTTTTCTTTATTTTCTTTTTTTAACTGGGATTGATCATGAAAAATAAACTATGTTCACTTACGACTGTATGATTTTAAACTTTCTACAAAATTTTAATAATAAAAGATTAAAATTAATTAAATTTTAGGGTTAAAAATTAGGACTTTAAAAAACCCTACCCTTTATTTTTCAGCATTGCATTCAGGTTGTTTTAAAAATGGTTGGCATGCATAACTATACGCCCCATCATACTTAATAAGGCTTCCACAAGACATAATAATTGTATCATATTGTATATCTCGAGGAGAAGCCCCCGTGATTGTCTTGCACGTTTAGGATGTTAGAGTCTTCCCAGACCTAGACAGGGGAGTAAGTCCTTTGTTGAGAGTATTTTTAGCTTTGTAGTATGTCCTTTCTTTTCCCTTATTTCCAGTGGCTTCCTCGCTACTTTGACAGGTATAAGTCCCAACTATGTGAGCTCTACCTTTATCGGTCATAAGATTTAGAGTTTCCTTCTTTTGTCCTTAAGGCTGCCAAGGTCTCCTTAGATGACACAATTCATGAATTACTGATAAGAAGTCTCAAGTTGTGTTAGGTCAACTACCTTCATGACTAGGTATTCTTTGGGTCATAATAGCTTGAGATGACATATTTGTGGTATCCTAACCCGGCCATCTCTACATGTTTATGATTAATTTATCCCTCCTTTATTTAGCCTCTTCGAACCCTGACATCCTTTTGACACCTCATTGATATCTTCTCGTAGGCCCCGATTACGGATAGGTCGCTGCACGTTTGGGATATGGTGATTCACCCTTAACCTTTATGACCTGGTTTTGCATTGAAAGATAGTGTGAACCCTATGAGTCGACCTAGTTATTTAATAGGCATCGATTGCTGATAAGTCGCTGCGCACTTGGGATTTGAGAGATTCACTCTCTACACTGTGGCTTAGCAAGAGCTTTTAAATCATCAAAATGTTCTTGTGAAATAACCATCATTTTGGTGGCTCATTTACCGGTTTTCACAATAACGTGAGCAAGACTCCATTTATCGAAAGTATTTATGGGCATCCCACAAGATGTAATTAACCAAAGTGATACATTCCTTTTGGAGTGCTCTTGTGCCCATAAAAATGTTCTTTTTAGATCTCTTGTTAAGTGTGGCTTATATAAAGATTTTCTTGGTGGATATCATGTCTTGTGATATTTCAATTCGACCTTGTTTAGACGTATACTCCCGACCTAACAGTCGAGGATTACGTCTACATAAGCCCTTCATGTTTCTTTTAAAAATTTGTTTGTTGATTCTTTTGTATAACCCATTTTTTCTGATTCCACTCCTCTTCATATCATTTTTATGATCTGAAAGGGGAATTATACGATCACAACATATATACGGACAAGCTGGGGACTCTGAGATTTTAAAAAGTACCAAAAACATCGATAAAATTCTCTCATTACAACAAAAAGACTAATCATTTCCTTCACTCTCATCAGTTGATTATCGAACCCATATAATTATTAGATGCATGTTAAAGTTTCTCCTTATTCAACTATGAACTGAAAACTGTTAAGTAGAATGACATCGATAGAGCTCTCATTTTCAATCAATATCCTCTTTACAGTGTAATAAAGTTTGCTAATTTTTACGTTGATGATGAAAGGATCCTGGTAAGAGACTCAGGCTACCTCAAGTCAGAATCATCAGAAGGGATGGGCTCGAAGTGCAATTTCCTTTCACATATTTTTTAGGCATGATGATCATATATTAAGGGACCTCCATCAATTATTTGAATTTCACGAATAATTTGTTAACTCTCATATTGTTGCTTTTGTGTTTTTTTTCCTCAAAGGGAGCATTATCCATACAAGTGGGTTTTTTTTATATAAATCAAACTAATTAACATTATCAAACAATATTTCAATTTCTTCATGAAGTTGATTACATGCTTCAGTGGTGTGAGGATGGCTCAGGTGGAAATGACGATATTGCTCATGATTTCCTTAATTAGGTTTCGAACGGTGATGCCAATTAACAGTGTCTTCTTCCCCGATGGCTATTCAAATATTGACATATGACATGCTGAGTGGAATATACTCCTTTTAAGTTGAGCCTTATGTTCATGGCTTGTAGACTAAAAAGGGAAATCATGATTCCCTTAATTTTTTTGGACTTCCTTCGTTGTGAGGTTTTATTAGTGTCCTTAGGGTTATTCTTATGATTACCCTCAAATTGCTTTATTTGATTCTTGTGTGTCAATAGCCTCATCTAAAGTAATTTGTGCTTTGACATGATGAATGAGGTGAGCGTAAGGACGGAAAATCTTCTACATCAATAATAAGCAAAAAGATTAAGAATAAGGTCTTCTAAAAAGACTCCCCTTCGTAATTCAAAAATTTGCTGAATTATTACTTAAGATGGGATGAATCTCTAATAACCCTCTTATTTGCTATGAATTATTCAAAAAATAGCATGACAAGCTCATTGAAGGCGTGGATAGTGCCTTTTGGAAGAGAGCAGAACCAAGTGCAAGATTGACCCTTCATAGTGGCAAGAAACACTTGACAAAGAAACAAATTAGATGCAAACTGAATGTGCATGATGTTTCAATATTAGTTAACATATTCATAAGGGTCAGTAACCCGTTCATAAGAACCAATATTTGGAAGTTTGACGCCCATTGAGATGGGTGTTGGCTGACCACTTTGACTACGGGTGAAGGCTCTTGGAAGCTATGATGAGAAGGGAAGTGTCCCTATTCCTCATAAAAAACTTTTCTCAAAGTAGATGTTGTAGCTCATCATAGACTAAGATATTAGTAATAATAATAAGATGTGGTAGGGCTAAGTTTCTTGTGAGCATCAGAGGATTCCAAGCCGACGTAGTTACGTGGAACATATGAGTAGAAGTTGTAGCATCGAGAAGGTCAGGCGTTCCATCACGGAGAGGGGGCCCAATATGAGTATGCTCAAGCGGGACATTTCTTGTTGGCTATTGAACTTATGGTAAATAAGCTCCATCTAGTTGTGCATTTATTGACTGATGAGCCTCCGGTAGAAGTTGACATATCTCATTATGAGACTTCTCCATCTCACACATCGATCCTTACGGAAGGAATCTGATGAAACTTACTAAGAGGAGAACGTCTTTCGGGGTGGGAAGAGCTAGAAGCATGACATCCTTGGCTTTGTTACTATCCTTTGGAATGTTGGGTGTTGGAGTTGGATGTACTGTTGTTGCGAGTATAGTGTATGATGGTCACTCCATAAGTTTTACAATTCATTCGGTGGTGCGATTGCTCTTCCCACAACCGGTGCTAAACTATTACATGTTCGAAGATTCACGATGATGGAGTAATTATTTTACATCTTAGCATCGTAGGAAAATCCAACGCACACACATGTAATTATTGCGACAGGTAGTGACACATAAAATTTTACGTGGAAAAAACAAGAAGGGAAAAAATGACGGGGCCTAGCACAATAAGAATGATCAAGTATAAGTTGGTGAGTACACGTACAATCTCTTATCTCACAAGAGGAAAATGGTTAAATGCTCATAGAAGTACAATATTTGTATGGAAAGGACCTATTGTATGACGGTATGGAGAGGTTGCAATTAGGAATAGTTATCGGGACTTTAGTGTACCGTTCTTAAGGTACATCATTGTAGTCTTTAGAACAATGTGTTGCTCCATATAGTGCTTTGTTGCTCCACGATGTAGGACATTACTCCACATAGAGCTTCATTGCAACGAGCAGGGTGCAGTAGACGGTGGTCAAGGGCTATTGGAGAGGGAAGTGCTCGTCGGGTCTTCAGCCTAAAACAACACTGGAATTTGACTTCTCATTCATCCAATTCTTTATCTAGATCTAAGTCTTAGTCTTTCGGTCCCCATTCGTGAACGGGGTATGACTCTATTTACAGAGTCCTCGAGTGAACTCCCCTTCAAATAAACAAATAACCAACACTACTCAATCAGATAGTCCATAGATATTCCTACAATCAGATGATATTTTGTGGATATTCTAGTACCTTAATGATATTAGAATTGAGTAATCTTAAGCTCGTTGGATTCATCTCGTCTACATGCTCATTCATAATCTAAGAATGCCAAATTTGAAATCCATTTTACCTTCCAATTTATCACCCAAAGCTTCCAAATATGATATAATGATTTGATAAGCTTTTAGTTTTGCCAAGCAGACCATATTGATTATAAATCTACTAAAATCTAAGTTCTGAATATTTTTTAAATGAGATTTGAATATTTTTTATATAAAAAATATCTCTTAGAGTTGCTATCAAGTGATGAAAATTTGCACGACCTATCAAATTTGTAGGCTTAAAATTAATAATTTAAGACGACCTACATAATTAATATAATTAAATAAAAGATAAATTTTATTAACAACTCACCTACAACAACAACAACAATAAAGTCTTAATCCCACTAAATGGTGTCATCTACATGAATCCTCCTATTTAGTATCATACTTTCATTTAGTTCTAATAAATTAAAATCATTTTTTATACAATAAGCTCTAGTCCTCCTAGATCTACCTCAGACTTTCTTAACATAAGTCGAATCTAAAACATCTACTCTACTGATCGAATCATCAGATAATCGACGTTTAATATGACCAAATTATGTAAAACCATTCTTAGATCTAACAACTCACCTACCCACCACCAAATTTGTAGGCTTAAAATTAATAATTAAGGTGACCTACATAATTAATATAATTAAAAAAAAAGGGTTCATTGCCCGCCACAAAAAATAAAAATAAAAATCCGTTTTTTCAGCCCTTCAATCATCTCCTTATATATTTCCTCCAGCTGCCACTCCATTCCCACTCATCTACTCTTCTGAAGCTTGTAAGCTCTCTCTAATGGCCTCCCCCTCCTCTATCCTCATCAACCTCCCACCCCAAGCATACCACAATGAAGAAACAGCCAACACCGCTCTCCTTTCCAACCCCCCTTCCTCCTCATCTCCCCTCAGAAACCACAAATTCTTAACTTTTTCCTCTCTAATCATCATCTCTTCCCTCTCCATTGCCCTGACATTCCACCTCATCTCCACCCCCGTCTTCCATTCCTCTCTCAAATCCGCCACTGTCACCAACCTCACCCATCCAACCGTCATCATCCTCTCCTTCGACGGCTTCCGCTTCGGCTACCATCTTAAAACCTCCACACCAAACATCCACCGTCTACTGGCCGAAGGAACATCGGCGGACGAAGGTCTCATCCCCGTTTTTCCTTCCCTCACCTTCCCCAACCATTATTCCATCGCCACTGGTCTCTTCCCTCCTTACCACGGCATAATCAATAACTACTTCCCCGACCCTGAAAACCCTAGCGACTGGTTCTCGACCCGTAACCACGATCCGAAATGGTGGCTCGGGGAGCCGCTCTGGCAGACCGTCGTCCGTCAGGGATTCAACGCAGCTGGCTATTTCTGGGCTGGAACAGAGGTGAAAAAGGGATCTTGGACCTGTCCTCCCAAATTCTGCCCTAAATATAACTCCTCCACCCCTTTCTTCAAAAGGATTGATGACATCTTGGGATATTTTGATCTCCCGGAGGAGGAGATTCCTATCCTTTCAATGGTTTATTTTCAGGACCCGGACAGGCAAGGGCATATCTATGGCCCCGATCATCCAGAAATCACTAAAGCTGTAGCTAATGTGGATGCAGTGGTTGGAAGATTAATTACTGGGTTGGAAAAAAGAGGAATTTTTGAGAAGGTCACCATTATTATGCTCAGTGATCACGGAATGGCCGGCACCTGCGATGAGAAATATGTGTTTCTGAACGAATTGGCTCCTTGGATTGAGATTGATAAGAACTGGATCAATTCTGCGGACTCTCTGCTCACCATTCAACCTCCATCAGGAGTTTCACCTGCTGAAATCGTGCAGAAGATGAATCAAGGACTCAGCTCTGGAAAGGTTGGGAATGGAGATATGCTGAGAGTGTATCTAAAGGAGGATTTGCCGGAGCGGTTTCATTACGCTGAAAGTAATAGGATTCCGGCGATCGTCGGAGTTGTAGAAGAAGGGTATACAGTGGAGTATGAGAGGGAGAAGAGGTATGCATGTGAAGGGTCTCATGGTTATGATAACTTGCTGTTCTCCATGAGAGCATTTTTTGTGGCTCATGGGCCGAGGTTTGCAAGGGGGAAGAAGATACCTTCGTTTCAGAATATTGAGGTTTACAATATTGTAACGGCTATTCTGGATTTGAATGGAGCTCCTAATAACGGCTCTGTTTCCTTTGCGAATTCTGTTCTTCTGTAAAAATAAGGATTGAAGATGTCTACCGGGTGGTTTTAAGGTATTTGAGATGGATTTTTAGTTTTTGTTATTGTTTTGGTTTCCGTGCGGATCCAATTTTTATAGTTTTGGTGTAGTCTTTGACAAATCTAAAGATATTAAAAGTGATTCAACCCAATTTCAAATGGTCCCAAGTCAAGTATATTTAAAAAAATATTGAAATTAATTGGAGGATCAAAAGATATCTTAAATTTAAAAATAATGAAAGGATTAAAATATATCAAAATCTTACGTGATTGTAGGCAAAATAAGCACCTTGACGAGATGAGCCTAACATCATTCGATTTTGAGGTCATTAAGACACTTAAATGCTTATCAAATGAAATAACACGGGTCATTTGATGGAGAATTTTGAGATTTTGGCTAAAATTAGTGAAGTGCCACTCCATAAAATAGTAAATAGACACCTATTCTCAAAGTGAAAGGGCCTGAACTCAAAGAAAGCTCAGAGATTCAAAAACCTCTAGAGCCATGCTCTACACTCAATGCCAAGGATCATCGCTAAGAACAATTATTTCTCAGTCTAAGAACGATTATTTCTCAGTCATCATTGTTTATTCATTGTCATCTGATGATTGTCACCTGATTGCCATATCTCATTTGCTATTATCTAACCATCATTGCTTGATTATTGTTGTTTGATGATCATCATCTTGCTATAGTTGCTCAACTGTTGTTTCTCAATTATAGTAATTCAGTTGTCATCAGACCTGTCATTTTTTATTCAACATTCTTGACTACAACGACAAAAATTGAGTTTGGGCTATAAATATTGTAACATCATATTTTCCAATTAAGGAGAAGAGGGGCCTTTGTAATCTCAATTCTCAACTTACATTATTTGGCTTGGACCCCATGCTTTTATTATTATTTTTTTTCTTTCTTGTTTTTCTATATATATATCAACACTGCCGTTGCCGGTCCCAAGCCCGGATGTGAAAAGTGGAGGGTTGCGTTAGGTAGTCGACAGCTAGCGTAAAACTTGTCGAAAAAAAATCATGACATGAATCATTTTGATCATTGTGTAAGTGCTAGGGCATCCCCAAGCCGACGCGCCGTATGACTCGAATACAATGGAAAGTGTGCGAGGGCCGTTACACGGCGCCGGGTGTAGTGTCGAGTAAGCGAGGGTTCCCACATTACGGACGGATGCGGGTAAAGGTTAGTCCATGATACTTAGTATTAGGATAGGATCCCGGAATATAGGTACTCTCGATGGTAAACTAATGAAATTGGTTGATATTATGATCCATAGAAAGATAAATATCCTATGTATTCAAGAAACTAAATGGGTTGGAGAAAAAGCTAAGGAGATTGATAACTTGGGTTTTAAACTATGGTATTCAGTAAGAGTCGTACTTAGAAATGGTGTAGGTGTAATTATAGATAAGAGTTTGAAAGATAATGTTGTCAAAATTAATAGAGTTGGAGATAGAATTATAAAGACTTAAGATTATTATTGATACTTAAGATTTTTAATATTATAAGTGCTTATGCTTCCTCAAGTTGGTTTAGATATAGCTCTAAAGATAAATTCTGAATGATCTGTAAGACTTAATACACTCGATACTCTCGAAGAAAAAATTTTTATTGGAGGAGATTTAAATGGACATGTCGGTAGAGTGGTAGAAGATTTCGAAATATTCGTAGGTAGCTACGGTTATGGAGCGATTAATGAAGAAGGTAGAACCATTTTAGATTTTCTTTAGCAGTATGATATGATTATTACTAATACTTTATTCAAGAAAGAGATGAGCATCTTATTACTTATAAGAATGGATCTAATAAAACACAAATTGATTATTTTCTTATGAGAAGAAGAGATCGTCGAGATTGTAAGGATTGTAAGGTTATTCCAAGTGAGCAATTAAGTACCAACATCGATTATTAGTTCTAGATTTTATGATGAAGAGTTGTAAAATAAAGAATACTTAGGATTCAACATCGTAGAATAAGATGGAGGCACCTAAAAGACACAAATAAGATTATTTTTATGAGTAAAATTCAAGATTTAAATATTTGGGATGTTCATGAAGACACGAATGTTATGTTGGAAAAATTAACTAATACTTATTAAACAAGCTGATTAAAGATGATCTTGGAGAATCAAAAGAAAAGCTTTATAAATAAAAATTGTTGGTGGTGAAATAATAATGTACAAGAAAAGATAGAATATAAGAAGTTGTCTTATAAAAATTGGTTTAAATGTAAAAGTGTATAGAACCTGGAAAAATATAAAACGACTGCATGAAGTGTAAAGAATAATCCGTGACGCTAAAAATTCGCTTTCAATGATCTTTATAACATGTTAGATACTTAAGGAAGGTGAAAAATATACGTATAAACTAGCCAAACAAAGAGAAAAGAAATGTAAAGATTTAACTCAAGTAAAATGTATTAAAGATAAAATAAAAAAGTCTTTTCTTAGAAAAAGATATTCAACATAGAGTGGGTGAGTTATTTTGATAAATTTTTTAATGATGATGTCGAAAGTACTGATTGACCTTAGTGATCTTAATATCGTTAATAATAATAAAACTTTTCATTTTTACCGTCGCATTAGTAAAAAAGAAGTTGATGAGGCTTTAAAGAAAACCAAGGGGAAAGTCCGTAGGACTCGATGATATCCCAATCGAAGTGTGAAAATGTTTAGGTGATTTGGGGTTTCTGGCTTACTAAACTTTTTAATATTATTTTGAAAACTAAAAGGATGCCTGAGGAGTGGAGAAAGAGCATTTTGGTCCCCATTTTTAAGAATAAAGGAGATGCACAAGAGTGTGCAAATTATAGAGGAATTAAATTGATGTGTCGTACTTTAAAATTATGGGAGAGGGTAATTGAACATAGGTTAAGACGTATTACGAAGATTTCTCATAATCAATTTGGATTTATGCCGGCAGAGTCTACCATGGAAGCTATATATTTATTGAGAGGTTTGATGGAGAAGTACAGAGATAATAAGGAGGATCTACATTTGATTTTTATTGATTTAGAAAAAGCTTGCGATAAGGTTCCTAGAGATGTTCTTTGGAGAGTCCTTGAGAACAAAGGTGTTGATATGACTTATATTCAAGTCATTAAAGATATGTATGCTAGAGTCGTTACATGTGTTCGAATCGAAGGAGGATTGACCGAGTATTTTACTATTTCTGTTGGTTTACATCAATGATCGACTTTAAGCCCATATCTTTTTGCTTTATTTATGGATGGTCTTACAGGGCATTTACAAGAGGATGTACCTTGGTGTATACTTTTTGCTGATGATATCCTCCTTGTGGATAAGACAAGAGAAAAAGTCCAGGAAAAACTTGAATTATGGAGGTCTACATTGGAGTCTAAAGGCCTTCGTTTGAGTAGAACTAAAACTGAATACATGGAATGTAATTTTAGTAATAGTAGGTCTAGTGACAGCAGTGTAACTTTGGGTGATCAAATTATTAAAAGGTGTGAACGATTTAGATATCTCGGGTCCATTGTTCAAAGCGATGGTGATATAGATGGGGATGTTAATAGTAGAATTCAGGTTGGTTGGTTGAAGTGGAGGAATGCGTTTGGCCTATTGTGTGATAGAAAAGTACCGCTTAGACCGAATGGAAAATTTTATAAGATGGTGGTGAGACCTTCAATGCTCTATGGTGCTGAATGTTGGCCTTTAAAAGAGAAGCATAATGTTAAGTTAAGTGTTGCCGAGATGAGAATGATTAGGTGGATGAGTGGCTTTACACTTAGAGACAAAATGCGAAATGAATATATCTGTAAAAGGGTTGGAGTTGCATCAGTGACGGATAAAATTAGAGAGAGTCGCCTTAGATGGTTTGGTCACATTAGACGTCGACCACCTGATGATCCGATTAGGAGAGTAGATGTTTTAAATACAACTTATGTTAAGAAAGGCAGAGGCAGACCTAAGAAAACTTGGGCTTATTGCATAAAAAATGATCTTAATTTATTAGAATTAAACGAAAATTTGACACTAAATAGGACGCAATGGAGAAAAAGGATTCATGTAGCCGACCCCACTTAGTCGGATTAAGGCTTTGTTGTTGTTGTTGTTGTTTTTCTATATAAAAATTCTAGTGTCTCATGTACATTTTTATTTATTTGTCTGTGTGTGCAAAACATTCGTATAAAATTAAGACTTTAAATGCTCATTTAATTGCAACAGATATTCTAGTATGTAACAATGTAAGTGTTTGTGAGAAAACATCCCAACATCCTATAAATAACAATTCAATCGTTAACAAGTGTAATGCCCACAACAACAGAATCTCTTGATCCAAAACCGAAGAATCTGAAAGTTAGCCTCACAACCAAGGACATGGCAATGCCTTTATAGGATTGGATGCACAAGATGGCAGAGCATTAAGCTTGAATTCATCATCTTTTAGAAGAGTCCGACCAACAGAGAGTAAGATCACAACATAGTAGAGTTTACTAATAACAAAATCAACATTACAGAGCTATCAAGTCGAGGATGGTGATGTTAGAACTTGTCGTCATCATGTTTTCTACTCTACCACAGCTTGATCTATAATTTCCTTACAATATTAGTTGAACTAGTTCTACTTGTGTTGTTCCACAGACACACAGTTATTCAGTAGCCTTGGGAAACTTATTAAGCCTCACCTCTTGGATGCCTCCTGTGATGTCCTACCTGAGTGTTCTCAGGAATTCTTACTGTTGCTGATACAAGCATCCAGCATCCCATTTCGATGAAGTTTAAGCTATATGTTATGGATTCTTATGATGTTTTCTCTTATCCCTAAAGCATATTGATCACTAGAAGGCCGTGCATATCCAATAGGCTTTTGATACTCTCATATGCCAGGTCTTCCTCGTTGCTCTTAGGTGTCAAGCTCGTACCTAGCTCTACTCTTTCTTTGTGGCGGATTATTCTCAACTGTGTCCATGCTGAGCTTTTGGTTGAACAATTGGTTGCTAGTTTGTGATCATCAAAGGCTCGTTTCCAACATTTCTTAATTCATCAAAACTAGTGAAAGATTCTTAGAGTGCTTAAATATTCTTCCTAGAAGCCATCATATGTCAAGGACTGCTTGTTTTGCAACAAAGTCTTCTAAGCTATGCAACATGTTCGAACTAAATTATATATTTACTCCATACAGAGTGAAGCGAGTTTATTTTATTTTGTTGTACCTTAGCATGTTGTATTGATTTTTGTATTTTAAATAGAAGTGTTCTTTGTTGAATAAGACACCTAAATTTCTTTCTCTATGGTGAGGTTTATCTCAGTGATTTCCAGATTAGTTTTATGATTGATGCTCTACTTGTGTTAGTTAGCATTTAGCTTAGGAAGCTGAGTAGAATTAGTTATGATTTGACTCCTTTCATTAAGATATTCTACTAATTTCTATTTGGAAGATTTGCACACATACCGCTTTATTCTTATGTATTTACATAAGCTAATATCAAAACTTTAATTATTTTACATATTTGCCACCTTATCTATATGTGTATTTTATTTTTAAAAGTTAGAATAATGGTGTTTATGATGTGACATCAAAGATTTGAGTGATATAAATGTAAAATGTATAGTTTAGGTCTTGAATATTGTTGCATCCAAATTTGTGCGTAAATCATATCTCAAGTTGTTAGAGCATTAGAAAGGAGAGATATAGAGGAGGGTAGAGACAGAGGGAGGAGCAGTGCATAACAACTCGTCCCTCCGGGACAAACTGGGATGAACACTTGTGGCTCTTTTTACATAATCAAATATTTTTGATACATGAAGGGACAGAGCCTCCAAAAGGGAGGTCCCTCTTACATGAAATAATCCCCTATCTACAGCAGAGGGAGTGCAATGAAGGAAATTTACATTTCTTACCTTGGATTAATGAGGATTGAATATATTATTTTGGTTATTTTACATAAGTGAGCTTGTGGCTCGGCTATTTTCAGATTTGTCTAAGCTGCTGGTCATATTGGCTTCGGGTCGTCCTGACCTCGGGTCGTCAAGGCTTCCGGTCGTCCTAACTTCAGGTCGTCATTCTGAGAGACTCAGTCCAACGCATCCGATGCATTGTTTATGTATAGATATATAAAGACATATTAATTGGATCTTATGTATGTAAATGCCCCGTTGTATTTTACATGTTTGTCCCATCTAGAAATTTGTATACGCCATCTCATCTACCCTATTCTCCCTGCATGCAGTTTATGTCCTCTTGATGGCCTTCAAAGAATGATCCACTGGAGAAGTTCGAGGGAGCCAAAGTAAAACTTCATTCCAACGCCGGTGCGGCTCAATTTTAAATGCCTTCTGCACCAAAATCTGGAAGTTGGAAGAGAAGAAGAAGATAGAGTATCAGAGCAAAGCCTGTCCAAAGCTTGTGAGTGTGAACCAAATAGTTTTACTTGAAAATTGTTCTACTCAGAACGGTGGAGTAAATTTAGGGAAATTTACATACACCTCCTCACAATTCTTATGTATTTACATATCTAACATCTAAATTTTATCACACTATGCATGAAAAGATGTAGTTCAAGTTGTATCTCACTTTTAAAATGATGGAGTTATTTTTGATTTGATATTAATGATTTGATTGATATGCATGTGAATATAAATGTTTTGGTGTTGGGTATGTATGTAAATGCCCCTAAATTTTATTTTTTGTTAGCAAATTATTTTCATTAGGATGGTTTATCATTTTGGATGGACCATGTGGTAAACATTTTTTATATGGTTTTTGGTATGTTGTAATGTATATTTTGATTTTTACCTCCTAATTTGCTAATTTTACTTTATCCAAATGTCACTATTAGTTCTGTCACGTTGAATTCACTGCTCATTTTCACAATTGATTTTTCGGTGATTTATATACATAAATAGAAAATGACTCTTAGGTCGTGTGACTTGGGTATTATTAAAGAGCCTCATAGTCGCATACCATCATCGACCACCATTGATCATTCTCTACTGATCACCATTGGTGAACTCAAAGTATCTTATATGAAGTAGCTAATAACGTCGTATTGAAGATCCGATGATAACTTTCAGCGAATAATATATTCAATCATCATACTCAGAATACTACTTTCTTCCTGAAGTGTTCTGTATGTTGTTCATGGACAAAGTGTACTACTTGGTGTCTTTTTATCCCAATTATTGGACATTCATGTATCTTTGTAATTACATATTGTATGGGCTAGATCTTGTCATTTTTTTTTTTTCAATCCTGGGTTTTTCCATGTAAAGAATTATGATATTTTCTCCTGCTAATTTTTAATTATTTGTGTGCGTTGAATTTTCGTACAACTTTGAGACATTACATTATAACTCAACTACTACGAATCTTTCGACACAAATAAAAAAGTCTCAAATAATTTTTAGTGCCCGTTTGAGACAACTTATAACTGCAGCGGCGTTTTTGAAAACGCCGCCGTAGTGTTTGTTTCACGTGTGTGCCGTGCGTTTTTTAGAACCGTGTTGGTGAATTTACACTAAACACTGATCGCGGCCGACCCCCTGCGTTTCGCGTCCGCACCGCTCGCTATTACAGACCTGCCCTTATCTTTCTTGCGATAGCAACCTTTCGCCCTAGCGGAAGCTCTCTGGAGGGTGCTGCTCGGCTCTCCTCCTTACTCCTTCCTCTCCACCATTTCCCGAGGACCCAAGGTAAAAAATTTTTTGTAGCACTACGCAAAAGCTTTTAATAAATATTGGATAAGATTTGTATACACACCTCCATTACCATGTATTTACATATCTTGCACCTAAACTTCAATTTAAATTAATTTTAAAATTTGTATAAAATATAAATTATTAATTAGAATTTATGGTAAACATACATTATATTATAACGTATAAATTTGAAAAATATATCTTTTTTGTTAAAATAAGATTTTAATTTAAAAATAAGATTTATTTTTTAAAAGTAATCTTTTTTAAATTTAAAATAAATTGTTATAAGTTAATGAAATTTTATTAATAAAATTATTTTTTTTCCATAAACAACTACGAATAAGTTGTTTTTAAACCGCAGAAATCAAACAAGTTAACAGCTTATTCATTTGAGGGACGTAACTGTCATTTATCTACAAACAGCTGCAAATCAGTTGTTCTCCAAACGCTCAAACCAAACAGACAAACAGCTTATCACAATAAACTGCTTATCTGAATAAGCTAGATAATGTTCACGATAGCACTCTAAACGTACCCTTAATGTCTAAATTTTACACAATATAATTTCTAAATATTTTTTATTTCTAAAATTTAAATTTTTGATGCTACCAAATAATTCTTATCTATTTAAATTTATAATACTTATTTTTTTCATATTTAGATACAGAGTACTTTAATCATAACATTAAAATATTATTATTATTTTCTTTCAAAACTGAAATACACAATTTCATATATAAATTTATGATGTTAAAATGCTATAAATAAAAATATAAAAAATTAGGTGTTCGATATGTAAATACAAAAGAGTTGTGTGCTATATATGTAAATTTCATTTTAAAATTACTATAGTCAAATGTACAATGATAAGTACCAGTTATTTGAAATTTGGTTTATAGCTATTTTTAAGGTTGTGTTATTTTACCAAAATACTATATCAGGAGTCCTGACAGAGCTCCATGTGCAGATGATAGTATTTTAGGTTTTATTACAAGTATTGTGGTATTATTTTACCAAAATACCCTCACAATACTATCAATAATACCTCAAATGCTACCATATGAATCTAATTCAAGCGCAGCTCATCCGAATGTAGTATTTTCTAAAGAAATCCAGCCTACAACTAGCTTGTTTGCCATCGGCTAGCGATGCTTTTCATTTTGAAAGAAAAAGAATTATTCACATATAAATTATATTTGAAATGGATTAATAAGCTGTTTAATTTAATTTAATATTATTTATTTTTTATTGTCCATAAAAAAGCGTGTTAGTGCTGATCTTAAAGAGATCTAACGATCAAGAAGAAAGACATGGAATGAAGAAAGATTCCCTACAATGAGATTGTGAGGCTCTCCAAGCCGACTGAGCCAAGTTGGTTGAGCCAACCCGATCCATAAGTTAGTCCCGCAAGAAAGTAGGAACAGTGGGAAGGACGGTTTCACAAATCACTTAAGACATCTTAAAATTATCAAGACATATCGCCAATGATGAGACTTCCCAAAATAGTAAATAGAACTGAACTGACCAAGCTTGACCAACTGAGCTTGGTTGGTCGAGCCAAGACAACTAAGTTGAGCTGACCAAGCTATGACCAGATGACGAGTCCTCACTTATAAAATACCAAGAATATCTAGGAGTACACTCCATCGAGATAAGGACAAAAATATAATATACTTAATGTAATAAATTTTAGGTTTTAATGCTTTAGGGTTTAGAGTTTTAGGGTTTAGGGTTTAGGATTTAGGGTTTTCTTTGTAAATAAGGGAAGCATTTATTGAACATGGGTCTACTATTTTTATAGTTCAGTTGAGAGAGTATATTATAGGTCTTCTCCCTGGGTGTGATTCAAGCATATTTTTGGATTGAACAATTATTCATCTTTTTTTCCTTCTCGAAATCATTTTTTTTATGTTTCAGACAACTTTGATGCTTTTAGGGCGTAATAGTCTCTACAAAAAATTTTGATTGAAATTGAGAACTTTATAAGCAAATATTAAAGTTTTTTTTTTCTCTAATTGACTCGAAATACTTTTTCTCCATTACACCCAAATTTATTGTCATTGTTTCATTTAATTCTAATAAACTAAGATTATTTTTTATACAATATGCCCAAGGTTTCTTAGGTCTACTTTTGCCTTTTTTAACACGAATAAAAAATATATACTCTCCTAATCAGATCATTAGATGGTCGATGTCTAACGTGCCCAATCCATCTAAGACGACTCTCTCTGATTTTGTTTGTCACTGGAGCTACACCAACCCTATCACAAATATATTCACTTCGCATTTTATCTCTAAGTGTACAAGCACTCATCCACCTAATCATTCTCATCTCGACAATGCTTCTCTTTTAAAGACCAACATTCAACAACATGGAGCAAAAATCAAGATAATGAAGGGAAAGTCGTCTAACAGTAAGCTAAAGCCAAGTTACAAAAATATAAAAAAAAAAGGAAGAAGATTCACGGAAACACGTTGACACAAGAAAATTAACTTTCATTATAAATTAGTATAGTAGAAAAATAATAACCATTTATTCATCTAATTTCAATTTACATCAATTTATAAAACACAAAACAACTCATCATTTCTAATATTATCATTTACAAATACATTCTTAAGTTTATTGAAAGAATCATCTATGCACTCAAGTGAGTTAAGGGCATAAGTATTAGTAAATCATAAACACATTCATCACCTTCTCAAGATCCATAAGGAAGGTAGCCTTAATATCTAATTTTTTTTTCCTTTTGGTTTAGTAATGTGTATAGAAGACTCATAAAATTATTCTTCTCCTCATAACATTCAAAATAGTTTCTAATATTGTTAAATCAATCTTAAATTTCTTGTAAAGTTTTATTAGAGTATTAGTATTTTTCTAAGCTTATATCTCACTCGATGATTTTTGATGATTTTCAAGCACGAGTAAAATCATCAACCTTGCAAAGATTAATAGTTAGATTGCACTTCATAAAATAATTGTTAAAGTTGAAGATTAAGGAGTAGTCCATACAACAATTTATCAAGGTATAATGATTTGTAGATGCAGCGTGTAAGTACTTATGGTGTTATGTGAAGTAACATTAAATATGTAGAATTTCGTGGAATATTATTGATTCGATATGGTATAATTTTTTTATCATAAAAGGATACCAGATTTGTACATTATTAAAAGCTCAATTGATGGTCAATAAAGTAAATGAATCATATATTATGAGTACATGATAAGAAGTGTCACTTTAAGTATCTTAGACTTTGTGTATTATTGATAGTTTTTTTATCCACAAGAAGTTTCATTTTATCATCACATCATATAAGGTATGGCTCAAAATGAATTTTTGTGCTAATAAATATGATGGTTGGAAGAGGTGGTTTGAGAGGTGGGAGAGAGTTAGGAAAGACAATTAAATGAGGTGATTAGGCTCAACATGAATTTTTTTGCTAATAAATATGATGGTTGGAAGAGGTGGTTTGAGAGGTGAGAGAGAGTTAGGAAACACAAATAAATGAGGTGATTAGTGGAGAAAGATGATTTATATCATATAATATACAAATATGTCCTTCACTTAAGATCTTTAGCTGATGATTTTGATATTTGATGAAGCAGCCAAAAAATCAATGAAATCAATGAAAATATGTAAAGAAAGAGGCTGTTTGGTTAGTAGAATTTGTGGCGTATTGTAATTTTTTAAGAGATTTTAGAAAATGAAGTGTTACAATGAACAAATTTGAAGTTTACAGTTTAGTTCATATTAACTGAACTTAGAATTCGCTTGATTTGGTCGAATTTGAGATTTTCACAGTTCCTTAATGTAATATGTTATCGACGGGCCACCTTTGTCGGCTATCACTCTTCATCCATCGTCGAACGTCCGCCATCGACGCTTGTCGCGGCCTATGACGGCTGCTACAGTGAGCCGCCCAGCCAGTTATTGACCATTGCCGCGGCCAGTTTCTAACATCAATTGCCGGTTGCAACTGTCTGATAACACTTGCCACACGCTAATAAGATCTTACATATTTTGAAATACATTGTTTTCAATCAACTTCAAACTAAAATAAAAAATTACAAAGTCCTACATTTTTTTTACAATAAGCAAGAACAACATTAAAGTATTTCAGCTGCAATACATTGTATCTACAATACATTCTTTTATACTGTGTTATTTTTTCTTTCAGAAAATCAAATAGCCTTAAGATAACTTGAATTTCACCCATCAATTTGATACAATGGAGCAAGCAAATCACAATTACTAGTAGATAACATGATTAAATCAACCACACGACCTCACTTAGCATGAAAAAAAGAGATTAGTATAAATTCACTTATCCAAAAAAAATATGACTTGACTCATAACATTTTTAAATTCACTCATCCACACATTATGTTGAGTCATAATCCACTCAAATAAATGTAATATCCTTAGATCTTGATTTGTACATTAGAATTCTACTAAGCAAAGGGGGAAAAGAGAAAGCGAGAGAAGATAAGAGAAGAAAAAATAAGGGGAGTAGATAAGAAATTCACTATAAAGTTCAATAGTACAATAATTTTGGTCTACACTACATAAAGTTACATTATCTTAACTTCCCCTCAAATTCTTTATCTATAGATGAGGATCAGGATTACATGAAAAACTTTAAAATATGCAATATATATATAAAAGATGCAAGACTAAACTAATTAAATACTTCTTGTAGAATATGAGAAACGTATAGTATGAGAGCTCAAACTTGTACTAGATTTGCTAATTAGGAGCAAGCTCTAGTAGAAATCAGTGAGTAGCTCTTTAGCATGAGCGAACACGACTAAGTTTGGTTGGTCCATTAAGTTAGTTACAAGACCTTGCCAACTCTACTAATGAACAAGTCTTTTTCTAACCCAGTTGGAGAGTCACTTTGACCTTGGCTAGTAGGTTTGCTTGAACCTACTTGGCAAGTTACCTTTTTAGCAGACTAATATGTTCAAATAAGCATGGCTTGATGATCTGTCCTTAACTTGACTTACAAGTTAGTCATTTGTTGAACTTGCCAATGAGTTTTTATGTACACTATCTTATTGTTTTCGTATTGGTAAATTTACATATATAATACTTACCTTTTATGTATTTACATATCTAATACCTAAACTTCATTTTTTATATACATGACATCTTATTTATGCATGAGAATGTACAGTGCACTTTTGAAAAGTTAAGTGATGATATTTTGAGATGAATATTAAAACTTTTGGTGGCATAAACATAAAAAAAAAGTTATGTATTAGATATGTAAATATGTAGGACTTGAGTCGTATTTATGCAAATACCCCTAGTTTACTTGTCAATTATATTTTAAGTATAGCTCAATGATAATGGATACTTATGTTTATTTTAAAAGTAAACTAGTATCCAATAACAATCAATCTACCATATGTAAATATTAAACAAAAGAGATATTTATATACACAACACACAGTACTTATGTATTTACATTTCTCACACAAAAAATTTCTTATTTACACACATAACTCTGAAATTTTTAATCACATTTTCATACATAAGTTTAAGGGTCCGTTTGGGGGCAGCTTATTTGGTGCGGTGGCATTTTGAAAACACACCTGATATGTTTGGGTAAAATACGTTTTGACAGCTTATGCTTTTTCAAAAAGCAGAAAACAGCTTCTTCACACCGCACCTAGTGCGGTGGCAGCTTTCTGGCTGCAGTCTAATTTTTCCAAAAAAAATAAAATTTTGTAATAGTCATTGCACCTAGTTTATCAGCAGATTATTAATAAGTTACAGCTGCGCCAAATAGGCCCAAAAGAATTAAAGGTTATGTATATAAATATAAAGTTTTAGAGGTGGGATATGAGAAAACAAAGAAGATGTGCTGCAAATTTCCTTTAAAAAAACATGGGAGATTCGCTTTTCATGTTTTCTAACAGTATTTGGCCGGCGGTGGGGTTAGATGCATGCATCTTCGCCTCTGGATTTCTCCCACTCCACTTCGGGAATCGTTCAAAATTCTCATCAAAACCCCCTTTTTCGATGCGGCTGGAGCCCGCCGCCTTCATCCCTGTCGCGACCAAGGGCTCCACATTCATGGTTTATCCTCCCACCCTTTCTCTCTCTCTAATTTGATTCCTATTTGCTCCCAATTTCTCCGGCCATACACGCGGCAGCGCGCCTCGTTCTTTGCTTTTGCTGCAGGAAAGGAGACATCTTTGATGCGATCACCAAATCGAAGATCGCTTACTGTGTTATAGTGTCGGTCTTCTTCATCTCGTCGCCACCTTTACGATCTTACTCTTGCTGCCGACTTGCTTATTTCTTCGTTTCAATCTATAAAGAAGTTGGCCGGCCTTCTTCGACCTCTATCTGTTGTAGCATCGCGGTGATTTGCTGCAGGACGATCATGGCTGGGGCTTGATCTCCTTTCTGTTCACTGCAGCTGTTTATTCCGAACTTCACTGTTAGGTGAGCGTTATCGTAGTTCTCTGTCATCTTTCTCTGTTTCTTGGAGACTGAAGCTTGTTGCGTGCTTAAGTTGTCTTCTTTCTCTGGTCGCCGTCGTCATTTTCTACTATTGAGTTACGACTCTATAGATTGTACTCGTACTTTTTTGTAAGTCCATGAATTCGTTTCAAGTTCTTTGTTCGCTGATTGTCTAGAGAGAGGGAGGGAGAACGACGAGCTTGGTGAAGAAAACTTGGCTTATTCTCTTATATTTCATGCGAGCTTTAGCACCTCCTTTAGGGCTCTGTTGACAGCTCTTTTCATGGTTGCCAGCATTTTTTAGAGGGCTCACCTAGTAATGACTTTTCATACTTCACCTCATCTTTCATTTTTAATATTGGGGTAAGGCTTCATTCTTCAAAAGATTGTAAATTGTTTTTATGTTGTTATTGACTAAATCTATGTTTATAGCTTCTGATTCTTCTGTGGATGGTCACATAGGTCCAATATTTAATAAAGTTTGAAAAGATGAAATCGACACGCGAGGCTTTTTGCTAGAATGAGACAAGGGGTATGCCATGGGGCGGATAGAAGCTTAATCCTCAAAATATAAGAATACCAAAAACTCAACAGATTTACTTTGAATAACATAAAAGAAGAAGAAAACAAATCTCAATCTAAAATACTAATTTAAAGTGAAAGCGTTTAATTTTTTATTTCATATATTTAAATCATGATCGAACAAATTTCAAACATATTCAAATCTTGTTTGAAATATGATTGATTATGATTAAGTATGGTTCAAATTGTACATGACCAAGTGTTTGAATTTTATTCGAACCATATTTCATTTTAATTAAAATGATTCGAATAATATTCAAACATGGTTCGAATTATGTATGATAATGGTTCAAATTCATGCATAAATGATGATGAAGTTATATGCATTTTGACACATTTTTTTAAAATTATCCATCGTCCAAGCCTCAAAAGCTTTGAGATATGTAGTTTTGAGTAGCAAGCCTCAGATAAAAAAAGTATGAGCTTTAATATGGATAAAGAGAGCCTCGAGGTGTTTTTTTATTATTCTTATATTGAGACACGCCCTAAAGTATATGGCTCTAATAATTTTTTAAACAAGGATATTTAAGTAAGAGGCCAAACAACTCATTCTTTCTCCATCATGTGTTCCACCTGAGCAACTTTAATTTTTTTGGTAATGATATTCAATGAGAATCTCAGGCTAGTTAACATCACTCTGGAATTTGCATAGTTGTTGGTGGCATTGGATTTTGAATACATAATTCAACATTGAATCTTCCATATTCTTTAATATAATCTTAATTCTAGGGGTGTTGTGGGTGTGGAACAACCAATAAATAGTCTTTCTTGACTAGTGCTCTTGCATTGTTTTCTATGTTAGGCATATAAATGATGACAAAATTTCTCAAAAATTGAGCTTTCACAGCTATGTTCGCACTTAATGGCCCGAATCTTACTGAGTTTATCAATCATATTATTGACATCCTTGAATATTTCACTTTAGGCAGAAAATCCTTCAGGGGTGGTTGCCATTTCTTACATTGTGAACTTAAACATAAGGATGTAATATTCTCATTGTTCATCTCCATACTTATGAAGGATTTTGGTGTTGTAATATTCTCATTGTTCATCTCCGCAGTTTGTGGCCGAGCTTCTAACAATGAGATATAGCCTCAAAACCTCACTTGGTTATGGACTTATTAACAATGTTGGGGAAGGTAGGTAGTTCGTTAGTTTTGCAAGGGCCTTCTCAAATTCTTCTATCCACTAGGATTGTTTGGTCTTCCTTAATATTTTTAGGAGTGATACATTCTTCTCTTTGCTTTTGATATAAATCTACTTAGGCTTGGTAACCTCCTAATTAGTTTCTAGACTTCTTACTCTGATAGTTGGGAAGACATGGTCATAATCACTTGGATCTTCTTTTGGATTAGTTTTTATGCCTTTTCGGTGTGGGATAGTAATCGAGGAATTTTTGCGGTTGAGCCTAGAAATGGCACTTTGCTGAGTTCGATCACATATTGAACTACCATAGCATTGTGATGTTTCCTCCAATTCCCTCAAGTTCCGCTCCTTAGTTTGCTCTTTTATCAAGTAGTTGTTAAAGTACGCTTCAGCATTCACCCACCTTTATATGTTGAAAATATTTTTCTATCAACCGCATGATATGTTGTCCTGATGACTTTAGTCCAAGCAACATGATCATACAACAAGATATGCTGCCTAAGATAATGAAGCCTTTCTTCTTATCATCCATCAGTTGCATTTTTATTTGGTGATGACCTAAGAAGGTGCCAAGTTTGAAGTTGAAAATTTAATTTCGGAGTCCACTAGTGAGTCAATGGTTGGAAGTGGGTTAGAGACTTTAGAATTGGTTTTGTCTAGTCATTGGTTACTTGTTTTCTCCTTTTTAATCCCATTTTTCTATTGGAGATCTAGTTTGGTATTGAACCACCCTAATAATTCTAGCTGCAAATATCTTGTTTACTTTTATTTAGATTTGTTTACTTTTATTTAGATTTGTTGCCTCATTTATACTTTTATTTACCTCATTTATATGGCTCCCATCAAAGTCTGTCCAAGTTTATTTATCACTCTCACTACCAATGACAATCTACTGATTGGGGAAAAAGTGTTTGGAAAGCTAACATAACCCCATCCATGGCCTTCTTCTGCTGGAGGTTGTTTAGAAAATTTCTTCCTATTGATGACATTTTAAAACTTAAAGGTATCAGAGGACCTTCCAGATGTCATCTATGCCACTCTGCTGAGGAAAGCCTTATACACCTGATGTTGCATTGTGAAGTCTCCAAAAGTGTTTGGGCTGCTGTACTTACAGGAGAACAACTGCTGGATCTTCTTACCAATTGGTCCAATCTTAATGACTGATGGGATTCTTAGGGAAAACATCCAGTCGGTGGCTTGGAACAGAGAGATATCAACTTGGAACATCTCCAAGGCTTCTTACCCACAAAAAAAACTATTGAATTGGTTTTAAAGTTACCTACATTTGACATGTTGATCTTAAATATCCTTGTCTCATTATCTCATCCTAGAATCTTATTACTTTGTGGGTTGGAGGCCTTCATTATGCTTTCCAATTGTTTGTAAACTCTCGAATTTAAGGTTTTCTTGTAAGTCTAGGGGCAGAACTTATTCCTAAAACTATAAATGGGCTAACGTTGGAATTATATGCAGAAGAGACCTACATATTTCTAGAGTTGATTGAGTGTGTCTCATATGTTGGATTACTTTCCTAATGATCTACAAGGCTATCATATACCATCATGATGTTTTGTTTTGCTTGAGAAGCTAATAAAGATGTCATAAGAGGCCTAAATTTCTTGGAATACGCATTCATTTTCTCCAGCATTTTACAAGCGGGATGTCTATAAAGCTGCTTAAGACCATGCATACTCAATTAACCTCAAAATTATTGATCATGATTTTTTGTATGGCCACATTAGTAAAGTGGTTTCATTCTAAGTGAGGTCTTTGCTTGAAATTTTTTTTGTAGGAGAGTAGATTCTGGTAATAATATATTATTAATCTCGGTGCATTGGAATCTGACAGGCACAATGAGCCATGACTACCCGACTTCTCTTTTTGACTATAGTTGTGATGATCGTAGTGATGGGCTCCGAGCTAGAGAGCCCAGCCTCCATATCTGTCTTCTTGTCCTTCCTTCCCTCAATGGGTAATTCCTTTAACCGGCCTTCCTTTATCAACATAGTCATATTGGTTTTTAGATGTCCATATCCAATGATGACAGTTCCATGGCCTTATTAGTAGAGGTAATATTGTGATTCATCCTTGCTCTTTTTAGGTGTCTCTAGCTTTGTAAACCACTTAAAGTAATCACATTTCTTGATGTTTGTTAGCAACTACTTGAGAGAGCAATCAAGAAGGGGAATCTTTTCGTGCTCATCAAGCATATCAGTAGTTGGAAGTGCTGGCACCTTAGGTGCTTGGGGAGGAATTTTGAAGGGCCCATTTTGTGCCCTTGGGTTGGCGTAGGGTAGTCTTAGTAATCCCCCCAAAAGGAACAACAAGATTATGTGGTCTCCTATTAGCCAGGACCATGGTTTGAGCAAGTAAGGGTCTGGACTTTGCACCTCTATTACATTATTTGTTTTTTGCATAGCCACATTTGAGTTCTTGTTGGTAGATAAATAAAAAACAAGCTTATAATAATTAGCAGATATGTGATAATATAGTTTATATTGAAAGTAAGGATTAGCACATGCAAAATATAATGGGCTAGTGAGTTCAAAGGAACTGTCTTCATTTCTTTTATTGATCTAGAGAATATATGCACAAAATTAAACTTAAGACAAAAAAACAAGACAACAGGAAACAATGAAGACTACAGTTTTCTGGTATAAGATATAAATGTTCAACTAAAATTTTCCTAAATCAAAGTCACCGTCATTCCCCGACAACGACTCCAAAAACTTAACATGCACCAAGTGCTGCAAAACACTGGTGACTCGTGCAAGTATACATGGGGTATTGGTAGTATCTGAGTCTAGTTGTCGAACCCATAGGGAACGAGATGAATTCTAAGAAAAAGTTCTAGCCTACAATTTTCAGCCTAAGCCTGAAGCGTTTGCATGGTCAATTTTAACCTATTCAAAAGCTATTAAAGACCAGTCTATCCTTACAAGCAAAAAGATTCTTTTTTAAACCAGAGGTTGAGAATTCCCCTATTTAATTGATCAAGTGATGAACATGATTAAAGACTAGACTTAAAACTCAATGTCAATCAGGAGAAAAATTCTTTGTTTTCCCCTACCGGTGGTCTAAGTAAGAATAACAATCTTAAGTTTAGTTCCCTAATACTCTTGAACTGCTCATAAGAAAATTTCTCCTAGAAGATTGCATGAATCCAATGACAATATCTCTATTCCCATGAATTTATGTTGTTAACTTTTTTGTTCCATAAAGAATCCTTTTGGACATCAATATTCACAAAAGATTTTAACAATTAACTGGCTGGGTAGAAATAAATTAAGTTCTCAAGTTAACAAAATACTTCTAAACTCAATTTAAAGCGCAAACAATCTCAAATCTCTTATCATATCCAATCACCATTTAAACTGAAGAGAGAAACAATATGAATACTCACTATTCATTACAAAAATCATCAAAGCAAACATAGTTTTATGCTTAAACTTTAAAACCAAAGTCTTTACACAAAATCTAAAGAAAATACAATGTAAACACATTTATCTCCTTCCCAAGTAGTTTGCGGACGTCACAAACAACAAACAATCAAGTAGTAGAATTAGTTTATTGAAGATATATTTGACGGAGTGTTATCAGTAGTAGAATTAGTTTTGGAGTGACTCGTTATTAAGTAGGCATGATAGCTTTATATAAAGTATCGACATTAAAGGTCTGTTTGGGGTAGCTTATTTGGTGCGGTAGCGTTTTGAAAATGCACCTGTCTTGTTAGGGTAAATTGCATTTTGGCAGCTTATGCCTTTTCAAAACGCTGAAACAGCGTTTTCACACTGCACCTACCTAGGTGCAGTGAGAGCTTTCTGGCTGCTGTCTGACTTTTCTAAAAAAATAAAAAATTGTAATAGCTACCGCACCTAGCTCATCAACAGATTATTTTTAATCGGCTTATCAAGAATTATTCAATAAGCTACAGCTGCCCCCAAACAGACCTTAAGTCTATATATATTTTTGGTATTGATTATTGGGATGATTCTTAATGATATTCAGAGTGAGGTACCTTAATTTATTCATTTTTCATGTGACTTAATTTTACAGTCGGATGTTTTTTGAATTAAGTGAAAATTTAGAATAATGAAAGTAGTATTTGGAAGATTCCGCGTTTACCTTTTACGACTAGGAAGAACAATTGTGTATGTTATCTGTAATTTTAGTAACTGTAATAGAACTAGTTATTAAAAAGGAATATTATTAGAAAATACAAATGGTACATAAATATGATATGTTTAACTATATTTTATCTATTATATACAATAATGGGGTTTTATATGTGGATATAACATTTGAAGTTATGACCAAGTGATTGAAATGAAGAAATGCAACAAAGGGGTAGGACAAAGGTAACTTGGATATAAGTGCTAAATTTTTTTTGTAAAATAGGTTTAAAACCCATGCAACACAACAGCAATCAGTAAAGGATAATGTTGAATAAGGATTATGTATAAAAAGGATTTGTCTAACAAGAATGATGGTGATAATGGCATAAAGATTCAATATTTAGTGTCTCCCTCTTTCTAATATGGCCTTGGATGGACTTTCAATTGATGTTCAAAGGCATACAACCATCATGAATGGCATTGAGAGCTGACATTTTACTATTAGGCGGCAACAATTTGAAATTGAGAAGTTAGAATTATGTAAAATAATCTTATGTGAGGGGTTTATAATTACTCCACAAAAAAACTACATAACGATTACTGAATATAAAATTAATTCTTTCAAGCTGCTAAATCACGAGTAGAGCTACCTCAAAAGGATTATGAAAGAGCAAAGATCAATGTAATGAACTCGTGAATTCTACAATTTTACGACGGGTGGTCAGCATTGTTGAATTTTAATTACAATTAGTTTAGATAATGCCAAGGATGGCGGCAGTCATCATAATTTCGCTTGTATGTCAAATGATTTCAATACTTTCTTTTATGGTGAAAATATATTTTGTTCAAGTAAGCTGCAACATTGATGGCCTCATTTTCGCATGTCTTACGAAAGCTTCTCTTGTGCTCATTCCGTGGCTCCTATAATATGACTTTCACTACTTGACTTCCGATGCATTTTTCGTGTGCCTTATTGATAACAGTTAGGTGCATTTTATTGCTAAAAAAGTATCTAAACGGCGGAAATTGTACAAATACATGATCTATTATATTATTAAAACTCGCTGAGTTTGAGAAGGAAAAACCACACTTCAAGTAATGCTTTAAAAGCATAGACTTTGCCCGGTTCATACTAGGGAAATTTACATACCTAGCACGCAATTCATATGTATTTACATATCTCAAAACTAAACTCTCATGTTTACATGAATGTCACTTTGGTGTTTTAAACTTATGCATGAAAAACTGTATTTCACTCTTAAAAAGTAATAGTGCTATTTCTTTTGTGATATTAAAGATTTAAGTGTTATGCGTGTAAACTTGAAAGTTTAGATGTGAGATATGTAAATATATTCGAATTGTGTGCTATGTATGTAAACGCCCCTTCATATTATCTTCGATCAATATATGAGATCATTAAAGCATTATGTTAATTAATCTCGTATCGTTTTTTTTGTTTTTTTCAGGAAGAAGTGTTTGTCATGAACTGAATTGCATCATCATGTTGAATAATTTGTTGAAAGTTTGATATTCCTGAGCTCGGTTTCATCGATGGAGCTTAGTTTCGATTGTGAAAATGCAAATTTGATCCATGATCTATGGCCACTTGAAGAACTGGATCCAAAGAAAGGAAAGTTCCCTTGCTGCATTGTTTGGACTCCACTTCCCATTGTCTCATGGCTGGCTCCTTATATCGGTCATATCGGAATTTGCCTGGAGGATGGTGCAATTTTGGATTTCGCGGGTTCGAATTTCGTAAATATTGATAATTTTACGTACGGCGCTGTCGCCAAATATCTTCAACTCGATAGGAAAAAGGTGCGATCGAAACCCACGAGCTGTTCTTATCTCCCTTCTCGCTAATTCTGCGCTTGCGAGATGTCAATGATTTTATTTATCCATAGAACAGTTTAGTGATTGAATTTATTTTGTAGAAACTTTACATTCTTATGGTTTTTATCACTTAAAACTATTTAGTTTGATGGCTTAAGAGCAAACAAAGAAAAAAAAGGTTTACATACGTACCTCTTATTTCTTATGTATTTATATATCTAACCTTTAACTTCAATTTTTACATATACATATACATGTAACCTTACTTGATGCATAAAAAGGTGTATTTCACTTTGTAAAGACTAATGTAGTGGTATTATTGATGTGATATGAAAGATTTGGGGGGTATAAATGTAAAAAATAACATTTAGGTGTTAGATATGTAAATACATAGGAATTGGATGGTATACATGTAAATGCCCCCCATTTATTTATCCTTGAAACAATTTCATGATTGAAACTTAGTATAAAGTTTACATTCTTATGGTATTTATCACAAAACTATTTAGTTTGATTGCTTAAGAGCAAACAAAAAAAAAATAATAATAAAAAAAATAAATAAATAAATAAATAAATAAAATAAAAAAGGAGAATCCAGAAATCAAGTTAATGGAATAGGAAGATTTACATACATACCACTCATTTCCTATGCATTTACATATCTAACCCTTAAACTTCTTTTTTTGCATATATGCCACCTTATCTATGCATAAAATGGTTTATTTTACTTTTTAAAACTGAAAACAGTGATATTTTTGGTGTGATATGGAAGATTTGGATGGTATAAATGTAAAAAAATAAAGGTTAGGTGTTAGATGTGTAAATACATTGTAGTTGGATGGTATGCATGTAAATATCCCAATTAATATGCTGTAATTTCTTCATATTTTTTTCTCAAATGCCCCATTTATTGTTCAGTTTCCTTTATACAAATGTCTTAGCAAAGCTTGCACCTGTCAATTCCTATGTATTTACATTTGTAACCCTGAACTTCAATTTTTACATCCATACCACCTTAAGTATGCATGAAAAGTTGTATTTCACTTTCTAAAAGTTAAAATAATGGTATGTTTTTTATGTGATGTGAAAGATATGGTTGGTATAAATGTAAAAATCAAAATTTATGTGTCAGATATGTAAATACATAATGTGTTATGCTTACAAATGCACCTACAAGATTTTCCCGTCTTTTGACAATCAGGTCCAAAACTGGGGAAATTATTACATACGGAGCACATACCCAATCTGCACGCAGCTCCTCCGATACCTATCCAGTACTCTTGTAATAACCTATCAATACTCAATAACCAATACCCTGTAAATACCTTAATAACCAGTACCCCCTCCCAACCCTCCCAATACCCTCAAAATGAGGGTATTGGGAGGTTATTCCGCACCCAGCGCTGGGTACGTGCTCCGTATGCAATAATTTCCCCCAAAACTGATGGGAAATTTGCAGAGAACTGCAGTTTTGATATTGTTGCTACCATTTTTTAAGATTTTGTTGTAGTATCTCATAGCATCAAAAGAAATGAGTAAATGGTTAAAATAGTCCCCGGAATATCTACATGGGGCTGTTTTAGCCAAAATTCATAGAAGGGATAATTATATACAGATCACAGGAAATATTGATATTTACAAATTAACCACCCATGTGATCTTTTGTGAACTACCGAATGATCAAGAACTTGAAATTACTCTACTACAATGGAGAAAATATTACGTGCGGCTGACCGGACGTCTGGACGACCGTCCAGATGCAACCGCACCACTGTGTCTTGAACGGCAGCCCATTCGGACCGTCGTCCGGATGTGAATATTTGCTCCCTACAAAATTGTCAAAAACCATATTTTTGACATTTTTATCAAGAAGCAATAGCAGCAATTTATATTCCATATCTAGGACAAATGATCCTCGGTTAAATCTCATATGAATCACAAAATCTTTTTCTTTTCTCATTCAACAACCATTGTTGTGATCGCCGTGCAGTGCTGCTTCCCAGCGAACCTGTCGAGCCACTCGTGCCGGCAGCCCTACCAGCACGCCGACGGCGGAACGGCATTCTCTTGGGATGATGCGCTCAACATTTGCATGCATCAATACCAGCACAAATGCTATAATCTATTCACCTGCAACAGCCACTCCTTCGTATCAAAGTGCCTCAACCGGCTCGCGTACGACGGCCATGTCAGGTGGAACTTACTGAATCTGGTGGTGCTGATCCTTTGGAAGGGACGATGGGTCGATGCAATGTCGGTTTTTCGTTCGTTCTTCCCCTTCGCCGTCGTCGTCTGCATTGGAATCTTAATGGCTGGCTGGCCATTTCTGATTGGGATGGCTTCTTTCTCAGTTCTTCTGATTGGTTGGTTCCGGTTAGGAACATACTGTGTGAAGAGTCTACTGGATTGATTGCTCAGGCAGCCATGAATGGTATACTGTTAATATTCTGAAGAAAATTTTACATGCGTACCACTTAATTCCTGTCACCTTTTCTGATACATGAAAATGTAAAAAAGTGTAAAAATAGTCTCGTGACTCTTTACATGAAGAAAATAGTACATATTTTGTAAGTATGTGCGGACAACGGTGGATGAGAAGACCACGTCTCATCTAAGTCAAATTATGATGACGCGGCCGCCTCATCCACTGTTGTCCGTATATACTTCCAAAATATGTAGTATTTTTCTCTTTTACATGGGAGTTGTTTTAGTCCTCGAGTCTATAAAAGTAATTTAGTCTCTATAATTATTTAATATGGGTTGGAATAGCTCTAGCAAGGATTATTTTGGCCTCCATTAACATAATTTGAGGATTAATTTAGCTTTTTGTAAACTCTGCGACTAAAATAATCGAATGTAAATAGTCATAGGACTATTTTGGCATTTTACTCCATGAAAATGTATTATTTACTCTTTAGAAGTTACAATAGTGTTATTTTTGATGTGATATGAAACATTTTGGTGGTATAAATGTTAAAATAAAATTTTAGAAGTTAGATATGTAAATGCAGAGGAATTGGGTGGTATTTATGTAAATGCATTGTTTGAATATTTGGCCCCTTATACTTCAAGAAGAGTGTAATTCTTGATGTGAAGCACTCAACTCATTGTTGGGATGGTCTGTTTGGTTGTAAGATTTAGTTCAGATTAAAGCTACATGTATTGCACTGCATTCTTAATTTTCTTGTTTATATTTTTCTGTTAAATCCTTGATTTAGTAAGTTTTAAGAGATTTATACTACTAATTTTGATCTTATCAAAGATTTACATGCATACCACTTAATTCCAATGTATTTACATATCTGACACCTATACTTCAGTTTTTACATATATACCACTTTACATGTGTGAGAAAAATGTGTATTTTGTAGTATTTTTTAATGTAATATGACAGATTTGGGTGGTATAAATACAAAAGGTAAGATTTTGGTGTTAGATATGAAAATGCATAGAAATTGGCCTCCAATAATTTATCAGTATTTAATCAAGTTAATTTCTATAATGCTTAATTCCTTAAATTTTAATTTGATTTAAAACCTATTTGTTATTACATTCATGTGGGAAAAATTGAATTCTGCAATAGAATTCTGAGCTCGATAAACTTGGGAAATGATTTTGAGCTCCACCGCTGATGTCAAGGGAGCCGGTGGTCGCCATGAATGAGATTGAGCGGAGCTTTCTCCATTGAAAAATTAGATTTTTATTCTTCAGATCAGGCAAAGTTCAGACTTTTCTTTTCTTGGAACGAAGGGCAGGTCAGAAGCCTAGCAGTGATTCAACGAATTATGCTCGCCGGCGGAGAGCTCGCCGGCGGCATTGAGGTTGCAGATGAACTCAGTGCACATAAAGTTAAGATTTTTAAAAGGCATTTACTTGCATACCACACAATTCTTATGTATTTACATATCTAACACCGACATTTTCATTTTTCCATTAAAAGCTTTAACATCACATTTCTTAAAAGTGAAGTTGATGGCACCAATGTAACATTGGATGTTATATATGTAAATACATGAGAACTGTGTGGTGCGCTTATAAAATTTCCCTTTTTAAGAAGAGTTAAGTGAGATTTGCTGAAGAACTGTAGCGTATTATAAGCCACAAATTATTCTGCTGTACGGCGCTATGCCAACCACAAATCTACAGAAACAATATCTATCTAAAAAAATAAAAAATAATAGAAAGAATAAAAAATTGTCTCCAAAATCGCCGGAAGCTGCAGAGAGAAGAGATAAGAAAAAGGAAATTGTTTCTGTAATGCCGGGGAGGATTCAAGTCTCAGGTAATGTATTGCAGCTTTCTTTACTTGGTAGCAGAAAGGGAAGAACTTGATTCAGATTGCGTGCAGTTCATGGGCTGATGGATCATGCGTCTTCTCCTCCGCTCAGTTCCCTTTCGCTGAGGGGTGAGTCAATTTACTGTATTCTTCTTTGTTCTTTTATTTTATTTTTTAAATATTTTTGGGGAAAATATACATAGATACCACAATTTTTATGTATTTACATATCTAACACTCAAAATTTGATCTTTACACTTATAACACATTAGTGTAATAAACCTATGGATGAAAACATAGTTATTTGATTTGTTTTCACAGTTTCTATGGGGAAGAGGGAGTATGGAACTGTTGGGGGTGGAGAATTATCTCTGTGAGTGAGCTTATTTCATGTTATTCACCGAAGATAAACCGAATAAGGAATTGCATTCTTTTGCTGCCATTTTTTTTAAGGTATAATTTCATACAAACCACCCAAAACATTGATATTTACGAAGTAATCACCCTGGTAATTTTTTTGAACTACCAATCCGATGTATTTACGTGTGCCACGATCAAACTGTTGAGAATTTGATAAAAACGAAGAATATGGGTTGGGTTTTTACCATGAATTTTGATATCTGAGTGAGAATTTGAAAAATGGATGAGAGTGCGTTTGATTCGTAAATAACAAGTTTCGGGTGGTCGGTATGTAATTGCCCCTTTTTTTTAATTTTTAAATTTTAATTTTATTTTGCTGAAGTTGAAGTTGGATTTAGTCTTTGTTGTTGTTGTTGTTGTTGTTGTGCTGAAGTTGAAGTTTTGCAATTTAGGCTTCAATTTTCCTTGGATGCCTCTTTTAATATTGCTTTACTATTATGACATAGAGGAAGAAATTGAAAGAGATCTATGGTTGCTGTAGCTAAAGAATTTAAGTTTGCATGAAGTTAGAGATGTATGGAATTTTCCTTGGACAATGCAAGTGAGAAAATTTATGATGCCTTACCATGATGTATAGCTCCATTATTTGTGTGAATGAGTATAAAATGAAGGGGTATTTACATACATACCATGCAAGTCTTATATATTTACATATCTAACATTTAAATTTGATATTTACATGCTTACCACTCAAATTTTTAACAACATCGCATAAAAAATTCCTATCTTACGAAATTTTTAAAAAGTGAAATATATATTTGCATGTATAGATTTATAACACCAGACTGTTATAAATGTAAATATCAAAATTTATATGTTAGAAATGTAACGACATAAGAATTGTGCAATGCATATGTAAATATCAAAATTTAGTGATGAACAACCCATGAAATGATGGAGTGTAGGAGGCACAATAATTTGCAGAATTTCATGGACATCCAAAATGAAATTCATATGATTGACTGCATGCTGGTCATAATAGAGCCCATTAGTGTTGTTCATCAATAATAGTAAAGTTTGATGCCTTTATACTTGCTAGTGAGAAGAACATTTGTTGTCGACAATCCATTATTTGATAATCTATTCTCTTACAATCGATACTTTGTGCCGAACATGAAAGATGCTTGTTCGAGCTTTGCTAGGTTTGATTCAGTCTAGGTTGGGCGACTTTGGACTTGCTTGGGATGATTCAGAGTTTTTCAAACCCTAGTTTGATTAGTTTAAGCATCCATAAACCTAGCGCAATGCTTAAGATTTGGTTTAGGGCTTTATTACATTATCTAAGATCATTTTGGTGTTGATTTAGTTGAAACTAACTATAATTGAACTTCAAATGAATTATTTTGGGTATCTCAAGGTCTCAATTTTGTTTTAAAAGTTGTTATTTATTACTTTTTTTTAATGTTTAATATCCTACCTAATTTTGGGTATTTTTATTCTTGATCCCAAAAGTTTCTTCCCAATGCTAGCAAGATTTTTGATTTGCTTGGGATTGGCAATAAACTATAGTTCAAGTTATACCTAATTAATCATAGCCACTTCTTAGACATCATTGACCTGGGAGCTGGTGCCACACTACAGTCCCGAGCAAATATCGTGGAATCGGGGGTTGTCACGATTTTGGGAGGGTTGAACTGAGTAATTCCGTTTCATTGGAAAATTCAGCGAGATTTTTTGCCTTTTTTTGGCTTATTTTTATTTCTTTATTTTTTATTAGAATTTTTTTTTCTATTAGAAACATATTTATGTGCTTTTTTTTCTATTATGAGGACTTTCAACCATTGCTTTTGTGTTTGGAGACTTTATTCTCTATTTTTTTGCTTTATGGAGCGTTGCATCATTTTTCTTTTGGAATTGGTGTGTTTGTATCTTGCTTAGGAACATGTGGTGGATTCCCCTTGGCAATTGTTTCTCGTCAGAATTGGCATTTTGTGGTTCCCTTCGTTGTTTTTAGACCGAAAATAGTAGAACACCGTCTATCCCCTTCAAAACGCCATCGACCTCTCATATTCTTATTCACTTGTCATTTCACAACCACCTCCTTTCTAATTCCACTTCTTAAACACTTTTTAGGAGCCCTAGAATGTTATCACCTGGTATCATGCCCCCAATAAACTAAATTATTATACAACCTATTTTAACACCCACACAAAGAAATAAAAAAATTAAAAAAAATAAAAATAAATAAAAATAAAAATAAGAAAAATAAAAAAAAATCACATCATCCACCTAGCCCTAACTTTAACCCTAACCCTTAATTATATTTGTTTTTTAGCTGAAATGTTAATTGAAAGACCGAGATGTTATGCCTCCAAGGAGAAACCCTCAATGAGATGTCCATGAATTTACAATGGATAATGTGTAGTGAAAATCTTCCAACTACCATAAATATTTGTCATCATTAAACAGTGACTTACTAGATTGAGAGAAGGAAATAAATTCCTTTCACTATAAAGTTTCCAGTGACAAAGAGCCAATACACCGAGACTTGAGATGGAATATTAGAGGTGAAAATAAGATTTTTGAATAAAGATTAACTTGTCAAATTTTGACGGTCTTTTAGATCCATATGAACTCATCGATCAACTCCAAACACTAAAATAATTTTTTTAGTATACATTAGCTCCCCATGACAAAAGAGTTAGATTGTCAGTCATCAAGTTCAAAAAGAATGCTCATTGTGGTGGGAGAAACTAAGTTTGTCAATGAGAAGGAAAGTGTAAAATCATCGCATAAAAATGAGATGCAACACAATTATTTTCCCACATTATAGATATGAAATGTTCATTTTTCTCCTCCATGGTCACCTCAGTGGACACTGTATATGGACGAAGTATCCGAAAACTCTGGAACTAGTATTGGAATACTACTCATCTCCCTAAAGCAAGACATCTTGGAGTACGAGCTTCACTTGTAAATTTCAGCCACCAATAACGTTGTCGAGTATGAAACCCTCGCCGCCGGATTAAAACTTATCATCGACTATGAAGCATAAAATGCGATTATCTACACTGATTCTCAGCTCATCGCATCCCAAGTAGAGGGAGAATTTGACGCCCATAACTTACAACTTGTGCAATATTTTAGTCTGGTAAAAACACTTCTCGCTCGAATTAAAACATACCAGCTCATTCACATACTTTGGAAGCATAACACCTGAATCGATGCCCTCTCCATGCTCGCTACTTCGACAACTGAAGATCTCTGTAAAAGAAGGTGCATCGAGGATATACATTTTCCTAGCATCCATGGGTGATATTACCTATAGATGACCCAAAAGAGTCATCTTGGATGGATCCCATCATCTCCTTCTTCCGAAACGGATTGCTGCCTGATGATGTTACTGTGTCAATTCGCCTCCGGTGCATGACCGTCAACTTCATTCTTATTGGCTATAAACTATATAAAAAGGTATTTGTAGGTCCATATCTCAAGTGTATTCTCCCATCTGGAGCTGATTACGCTCTGCGAGAGGTTCATTCCAGAATATGCGGGGAGCATCTCGGGGGTAGAGCTCTTGCTCTTAAAATAATGGACAAGATTTCTACTGACCCACGATCAAACAAGACTCGTTGGATTTTGTGCAAAAGTGCAATAGTTATCAACTACACTCTGATCTTACGTATGCACCGCCAGTATAGCTCACGTCATTTCTGAATCTTTGGTCTTTCGCCCAATGAGGGTAGATATCATGGGATCATTTCTAATAGCTACTGGGTATCGGAGATTCATCATCTTAATTGTCGACTACTTTACAAAGTGGGTAGAAGCGGATCCGCTCGCCTAGATCACGGAAGCAATGTCAAACAGTTTGTTTGGAAAAACATTGTTTGTCGTTTCGGGCTCCCTGCAAAGATTATCACTGCTAATGAGACTCAATTCTTTAGAAAATTCTTTATATCATTCTGCAATGATGACATCCAGCTGGTGCACACTGTTGTGACGCATCCTTAAACGAATGAACAAACCAAGGTGACAAATCAGATAGTGCTCAAAGGGTTGAAGAATCATCTTGATAAGGCTGGGGGGCAGTGGGGGGAAGAGCTCCACAATATCCTCTGGGCTATCACACTACCTCTTGAACTCCAACTCAGGAAAACTCCATATAACTTATGTTTCAACACCAAGGCTGTCATCCTAGTTGATATGGAGTTTCAAACCCGTGAGTTAAGACTTTCGACTCGGATAACAATGAGGAAAAACTCCATTAACATTTGGTTCCCCTCCCAGAAACACGCGATGTGGCCCACCTTAGAGCTGTTTTCTACCACCAAAGAGTTGCTCGTCACTTCAACCAAAGAGTCAAGCTTTGACCTATCTCTATCGATAACTTGGTCTTTGCTTAGTGTTGAAGCTGCCGGTGGTGGTCCACAATGCAACAAACTATCCCCTCTCTGGGAATGCGCGGCTGCCATGATTAAGCCTGAAACCTTTAAGCTCAATGATTCAGACGGGAAAATCCTGCCCCAGACTTGGAATGTAGAGAATCTTTGCAATTACTACCAATAACACTTTAGTCATGTAGTACATGTCTATTATTGTCTGTTATTACATCGCATCTTGCATACAGTGTCAATGTATCTCAAACTTATTAATTGAATATCATTCATTTGTTTTTTTCTACATTGAGGATATATTTAGAAAATATAACGGTTCATTCATGAATCACTTCATGCTCTCAACTCGAGAAATACACTACTTCGGTTGCATCTTAGTCAAAGTACGATCAATCCCAGGGGAATTTGATCTAACATCTTCCATATGGGTTAAGATCGCCAAGTGTTTACTCCGATAAACAACCCTGGATAGGTTAACAGTCATTGATGGATTACAACTGATCCCATCCACATAGGTGCATAAGCGAGCAATGCTCCAACTAACAACATCGGATGGGTTAAAAAGTCCTCGGTGGATTTCCGTTGGCTCCTCCCATATAGGTTAACATCATTGAGTAATACTTTGATGCACAGCTCCAGACAAGTCTAAGGCTCCCCACGACAACCTCCTCTTATACAAGTACTTTTAAATGATTTATGGTATCCACTCTGACATGAAAAGAAAACATACTTCAATATTATCATCTTAGGAACGACTCTCTTCCTTCGACGAAAATGCTTGAGAACTTGGGAAAGATCGAGCATTCTTGCGAGAAGGGGATTTTGGAAGAAGTTGTTGGAACAAAGAAGGATGAAAATATGTATATATATATATATTGAGAAAAGCCTAAAGGGCCGATTTTATTGATATATATATATATATATATATATATATATATATATATATATATATATATATATAATGGGTCATCGTTCCCGATCCGCTAGGGTTTCGCCCCATGGCGAACCCTAGCGTCTCTCCTGATCGGATTTTCCCGTCTTCGACTGTCCAGCGGAGGACGAGCGTCTTCGTCGCTGGTGGAGGAGCTCGCGTCTTCGTCGTCAGTTTTCACCCGGTGGAATCGATTATGCTGTATCGTGCTGCATCTGCGTCAAAGTAGTGCGGCTTCTGCGTCTTGTGGTTTCTGTCTCGTGTGGCGTCCTACTGCGCGGGAGGTGCTGCTCGACTTCTCTGGATCTCGCACTTCTTCAGGCGCTGACTTTCTTGACAGCAGTGCCGGCTCGACTGTCCAGCTCGTTCCTGCAGGCCTGTGACGGGTCGAGCTCTCTGCTCTACTCTCCCTCTCTCACCCTCGTCAATGGCACGCAGCTACGCTGCCGCTGTTACGGCCGGTGGCAACCCAAGTCCAACACGACATTCCTGCGTTTTTCCGCAGGAGTTCCACGACGCCCTTGAACTTGAAAATGGCAGCTACAGGTTCATTCGAAAGTTGGGCCGCAAGAATGGCAAGCCTGTGCTTTTTCTCACGGAGGAGGACACGAACATTCTAGCCTCATCATGCCATCTGGTTCTGGTGGGAAATTTCCTGTACGGGCGTCCAAAAATGGACACTACACGCCATTTCTTTGACACTTTAAAGCTTACGGGACCCTGGAAAGTTGGCTCTCTTGACGGTAGACACGTTCTGATCCATCTCACAACTGATATCGACTACACTTCTATTTTCTCCCGCAAAGTGATAAAAATTGACAACAAATTCATGAAGGTTCTCAAATGGACAATGGATTTTGATCCAAAGGCCGAATCTCCTATTATACCAGTTTGGGTTAAGTTTTCTGGGCTTAAATATCATCACTTCAACTACGAGATTATCTTCTCACTTGCCAAAGGATTTGGGAAACCACTGCAGGTGGATAAACCAACCTTAGAAAACACCCGGCCATCGGATGCTTGTTTCCTGGTAGAACGTGATGTTACCGAGCCATACCCCGATGAGGTTTGGATTGGATACCGGCATACGGTGGTATTGGCGATCGGTGGTGATGGGTCCTCACCCTCCTTATTGCTCGCATCTGTTCCATGTTTGGTCATAGCCTTATTGCTTGCTATAAGCTACACCCAAACTTAAAGCCGCAAGCTCCTTCGTCGGGAAATAATATTGGGTCGGGATCCCACCCCTTCCTCCTACCGTCATCCTGTCGAAGTGCCACCTCTTTTAACCACGGACGTCTCACGGCCCTCTAAGCATCAGCCTGAGAATTTAGTCTTCACTGCAAAGCCACCTAACTCTTCTGCTGATGTACCACAGATCACTGAAATCCAGTTAGAAATCCTGGAGGCCCCACCGGTACTCGTAGTTGATCCACATGATGTTCATTTCATCCCAGACCCTATTGATGCAACTGATGCTGCTCTCAATTATATTCCTCCTCAATCCAAAGATGTGACCTCTATCCTGCATTCTGCTCTTCAGTCACTATGACAACAGATCATATTTCAGAATCCTCTCTCCTTGAGAGGGGGGGGGGGGAGGAAGAGGGGATGTGGCTTCTCCTCCTCTTGCTCATCCAGCTCTCCACCCACTTATGAAAGACACATTTTCAGGGGGAGGAGGTGGCTTCTAGTGCCGCAGTTATCACCAATGCCTCTCCTCTCAGCGCAGATGAGCCTATTGAGAGAGATAGAACTAATGTTCCTAATACGCAACAAGGTGCCATAAATGCTACCCAGCCCTCAGAAACCATTGAAGATGAAGAAGAAGAAGATGAGACCGAAGAAGAAGAAGATGAGACCGAAGAAGAAGAACGACAATGACAAGTTTACATTTCCCGGAGAAAGAGAAAGATAGGGGGTACCTCTAAGTTTCAAGGTTTAATTGATGATACTCGACTCCCCCTGGAATGGGTCAAGCACTTAAAAATTTACTCGCTCACACCGCTCCACGTCTTAGCAGAGAAAGGCTCAGACGTCTTTAGCTACTACTTGTGAAAGTGGAAGACTTATTTTTCCACTTTCCTTTCTAATACTTTTGTGTGATTTTTATTGTCTTTCCTATTTGCACTCAGCTTTCAGAGTGTCTTCGTTATTTCTGTTTTTTTTTTGTGCTCTTGGGTGTTGCCGTAGCTACAGGGTCCTCCCAAAACTCTTGTATCAGTGCTTTATTTCAATGAAAAATATTGTTTGCAAATATATATATATATATATATATATATATATATATATATATTTCTTGGGCCTAAATGTTGTGTTAATAATGCAATCATGAAAATTAAAATGCAACAAATACTAATATTTTTGGACTATAAAATTGGACTTGCACAAAAATAAGGGGATAACTAATACGCCACCAACAAATTGTCATCATCTAACTCGAATCTCGAGGCATAACACAAATCTCGAGATAATTTTTTGAGGAAAAAACATTCAAACTTCAATTAAGTGTCATCGAGAGCTCCGAATTCAACAAAATTATAGCCAAACTTACCGGTTCAATGAGACGGGCCCAATGATATCAAAATTAGTCCAATTCAAGTCAAATCAAGCACAAATCGAGTCATTAAACCACTCTTTGAAGATTTTGGGACATATTTAAAACTTAAAACGAATGTCAAATCTAGCAAGCCTATATTCGAATCGAGCGTCTCGACAAAAAGAATCCAACGAGTTTAGGATTGCCCAATTCCAACCTCGTTAAGACCCTCAAATGTCCGTCAAATGCCGTCTGATCGAAAGAAGCTCTCCAGACCATCCGATCAAAGTAGTTCATATTCCCGCTTTAATTGCAGTTATAACACTATAAATAGAGTCACACCCCTCTTATAAGAAGGAGGAGAGCTTGAAGCTTGAGAAAAAACTTGAAGCTTTGAGAAGAAGCTGAAGTTCAGCACCACTCTTTTCATTGCCGATCGTCACCGACTGTCATTGACCACCACTGACCGCCATCGATCATCGTCGACCACCATTGACCACTGCCGATAGCCTTCGACCAGCACCTGTCGGCCTCCACCGATCAACATCAGTCGTCGCCCACTTCTTACAACAAGTTCATTCGCACGTCGATGTTGTAGTTCAGAAGACTTTGTAACCCTTTTCTGCTTGTGGGACAATGGATCTCTGTAATCTTCAACTTATAATTGATTTTTACAACTGGCATGTGTCGTGGCTTTTCTCTTTACGGGTTTTCGATGTCACTACTAGTTGTTTTCTTTTCTTTGAGAGCGTGTTGAATTCTCGTGCAATGCTAAAATGATAATTTATTACTCTACCACTGAGAATTTTCCAGCACCCAATAGGAATGATCCTAACAACAATCAAATAGGAAAACATAATTATCCACTTTGCATTTCTATGGATATTTCGCGATTGATTCTAGGGGCATCTACATGCTTAGCACCCGAACTAGCACTCTCTTTCACCCATTTTTTCAGTTTCTCCCTCAAATATCAAAATTCATGATAAAACCCCAACCCTTATTTTTCATTTTTGTTGAATTTTCAATCGTTGATCATGGCACGTGTAAATTTATCGGTTCGGTAGTTCAAAATTAACAATGGGGCGCCATATTTTGTAAATAGCAATATTTTGGGTGCTATATATATATATATATATATATATATATATATATATATATATATATATATGTGTAATTATCTCTCAATTCTATTGTGCTATTGCTTATATTCTTGTATAATATACCATTTTATGGTGCAGCCCGGTGGTTTCTCTTCGAGAGAATCTAATTGTGATGGTTCATGATGCAGAGGGAGAAGAGATTTTGAGAACAGGTTTTTTGTCTCACTAAAAGAGTTTGAAATTTCATGGTTGAACATTTGTTTTGAAGTTATAAAAAGTAGTTTAGAACTTCTTGTCAGAATTCAGAATAATGCTGTTGCTCGAACGAGGGCTTTGGGATAATTTATTTCCTCTTAAGAATGGCGGCTCTCTCCAGATAAAGCTGCAGTTTTTGCTCGGCGAAGATGATCGAAAGCGGGTTCGAGAAATGGTATATTATACTTATTTTTTAGGAGTATTTATGTACATACCACACAATTCTTATGTATCTACAAATCTAACAACTAAACATTCATATCTACATGCCTACCACTCAAATCTTTAATATCATATCGAACGTACCACAAGCGTTATTTTTTAAAAAGTGAAGTACACATTTTCATGCATGAGTTTATGACACCAAAGTATTATAAGTGTAGATATAGAATTTTGGGTGTTAGAAATGTAAATACATAAGATTTGTGTGGTATGTATGTAGATTTCCAAATCTCACATTCTTGTCTAAAGGAATCCATTCTTCTTTAATTACTTTTAGAGGGATGCTGCACTGAAAAGGAGGTCCTTTTCTGGTAATGTTAACATCATTTTTTTTGAGGCATTTACATACACACCACCCATTTCTTATCTATTTACATATCTAAAACCTAATCTTTGCTTTTTTTAACTTTTGAAATGTGAAATACTCCTTATTATGCATAGGTAAAGTGATATGAATGTAAAAATTGAAATTTGGGTGTTAGATATGTAAATACATTGGAATTATGTGGTATGTATGTAAATATTCTTTCTTTTTTTTATGTTCTACTGAAAGATTACTGCTTTCACTTCAAAATGTTTAACTCTGAATGTTCAGACAACAGAAGTGGTTACTCTCCTACAAGAAGACTTGCTGACAGTGTTTCTGAAGGAATGCTATTGGATCAGTCAGTGTTAGCTGAGCCAGTTAAGCTTTCTCCACCAGCAAGATTTTCCATTTTGCATAAACAATTTTTATTTTTACAGAATTTAGATGGTTGTCACTTAAATAAGTCAACTTTATCATTATTACATAACTCTTATTTATTGGGGACATTTACATACATACCCCCCAATTCCTATGTATTTACATACCTAACACTGAAATTTTACTTTACACATAACACCCAAATCTCTAATATCACATAAAAAATATAACTACTTTTCTTAAAAAAAGTGAAATACATCTTTTTCATGCACCGGCAAGGCGGTGTATATGTAATAATTTGTTGGTATTTATGTAAATACATAGGAAGTAACTGGTATTTATGTAAATCTTCCATTTCTTTAGTGGTGCTTGTCAACTTTACAGCTTCTAAAAACAAGAAAATTCATAGTTTTTTTTCCGTGAGAAGTCCAAATTTGTTGCAGATAGGTGAACCTTCTTCTGCTGACCAAAGAGAGAAGCTTCCTGCAGACATTACAGGAGAAAAAGATTCAAGTAATTTAAACTCTACCCAAACCATTTCAAAATCCTTTTCTATGGGAATTCTTTCTGATATCAGTTCAGATGGAAAATCAAAGCTTCTAAAAGGGCCATTTGTTCTTAAAAAGACACACAATCCTGTCCCTGCAATGCATTATGAAACTCCAAGAAACAAGGATTTTAAGTGTGATGAGATGGTCAATAAGTCAGCTAGCATGGAAATTAAAGATGCAGATCCTCTTCATTCTGCAAAATTTGTTAGTTATGTATTAGTGGATAATGGGTCTAATACTATTGGTTCTGAAAATTCTACCAGTGAAAGAAAAGAATTTGTCTCTGTCGATGTTGTTCGGAAAGGTTCTTCCATCTTACCCATAATACGAAATTTTGAAACTAGTAGAGCGGAGGGAGATCTGAATCTTATTCGAAAGGAGGGCGGTGGCGGCTTAGGTTCCAATGTGTCATCAAACAAAAGTTTTTCATCGCACGGTAGCACGGATATAACTAGTAAGAAGCACGATGCTAAAACTATGACTGGTGATGGAATTGAAACTTCCTATGAAGGAGTCGAACAAAAGATCAATACGGTGGATGACGATGGCAATGAAGACAATAATGAAGAACATAATCTTAGGAAAGAGTCTCTTTCTTCGACGGAAATGCTTGAGAACTTGGGAAAGATCGAGCATTCTTGTCAGAAGGGGATGTTGGAAGAAGTTGTTGGAACAAAGAGGGATGAAAATATGTTGGAGAGACCTTTGAATGAACAAAGTGCAAGAGTTGAACACAGTGCAGAAGGTAAGAAGCACAATTGTAGAATTTCTTCTGAGGAATTCGACGGAAAGAGTAAAATTAACGACGTCGATGATAACGAAAATGAAGATGGAAGTCTTGGGGGAGAATCTTTTCCTAACGAGCAGGGGACGTCAGTAGAAGTTGGTGAAACATTGAAAAATGATGAAATTGCCTTACAGAGTCCTTCAAATGAAATAATGGAAGCATTAAATTCATGTTTTGACTGGGTATGTCCGATTGGAATTCTGGGAATCTGCACTCCGCGTCATCTATGTCTGACCACGGGGAGTAAACTGTTAAGAGAGTTTGCTGAAATATATGGAACTTCATCCATGGAAGAAGATGACACTAAGGTTCGTGTTTCGTTTTCCTTGGAAAAGCGTGTCTAGCTTCTTATGGCAATTTTCTTTCTCTTTATCTTTCTCCTTCTGTACTGATGTGGATAAGAATGAAATTTTCTAGTTATATTTAAAGTTTTTGGTGATTCAACGACAACAACAATAAGCCTTTATCCCATTAAGTGGCATGAATCCTTTTTCTCTATTATGTCCTGTTGAGTGTCAAATTTTCATTTAATTCTAATATATGAAGATCATTTTTTATATAATGTGCCGAGTCTTTTTAAGTCTACCTTTGCCTTTCTCAACAAAGTCGAATCTAAAACATTTACTGTCCTAACCAGATTATTAGATGGTTGCGTTTAATGTGACCAAACCATCTAAGACGATTCTCTGTAATTTTATCTATCACTGGAGCTACACCAACTCTTTCACGGATAGATTTGATGTGCATTTGTCTCTAAGTGTCAAGCCACTCATCCACCTATGCTTTCCCATCTCAGCAGTATTTAACTTTATCTTATGCTTCTTTTTTAAAGGCCAATATTTTGCGCCATAAATTATTGCAGGTCTCACCGCCTTCTTATAAAATTTTCCTTTTATAAGCGGTACTCGTCTATCGCACAATAGACCCGATGCATTCCTCTACTTCAACCAACCAACTTGAATTCTACTAATAGCATCCCCATATATATCACCATCACTTTGAACAATAGACTGGAGATATCTAAACGTTTGCACATTTTAATGATTTGATCACCTATAGTTACAGCTCAGCCACTAGAGCTACTACTACTAAAATTACATTCCATTTGTTCAGTTTTAGATTGACTCAAACGGAGGTCTTTGCATTGTAATGTAGATCTCTATAATTCAAGTTTTTTCTCAACTCTTTCTCTATTCTTATCCACAATAAGGATACCATCAGCGAAAAGCATACTCTGAGGTACATCCTCTTGTAAGTGTTCAGTAGGAGCGTCCATAACTAAAGCAAAAAAGACATGGGCTTAAAGCTGTTTCCCGATGTAATCTAACTGAAATAGTAAAATACTCGGTCAACCTTCCTTCTGTTCGAACTCAAGTATCAGGTGATTGGTATGTAAAAAATACCAATTTTCTATGAAAAGATGTATTTCACATTCTAAAAGTTAAAACAATGGTATTTTTTCACGTGATATGAAAGATTTGGGTGGCATAAATCTAAAAAATTAAAGTTTAGGTGTTAGATATGTAAATGCATTGGAGTTAGGTGGTATCTAAGTAAATGTCATTCCAAATCAATATATTTCATTCAATTCTGAGTATATGATGAAAGTTAAAAACTTTTTTTCTTTGGCTTTACATATCTAATGCCTAAACTTTGATTTTTTTATATTTATACCACCCAAACCTTTCATATAATTTTTTTTTTTATATTTATACCCTCCAAATCTTTCATATCAAGCCCTTTTTTAAAAGGCAAATGTTATTTATTGCTTTCTTTTGCATTAATGGATTAGCTTCATTTAGAAATTTGATACATGAACAGAAAGATGGAGATGCATATTTACATGACAATGAATGCAAGCTTCTTCCTTCACAACACAAAAATGGAGGCTTGATTGAGCAGGTAACATTCTCTTCTGCAGTTTATGTTTGAAGTAAAGGGAAATTTATACACAGCAGCACACAATTCTTATGTAATTACATATCTCACACCTAAACTTTTCATATTTACATAAACAGCCTTTTGGTGCTTTAAACCTATGGATGGAAAGGTGTATTTCACTTTTAAGAAGTTGTCATATTACTATGTTTTATGTGATTAAAGATTTGAGCGGTACGTGTAAATATGAAAGTCTAGGCGTATAGATATGTAAATACATAAGAATTGCGTGCTATATATGTAAATGCCCATCTTTTCGTGTGTCTGTGTGAGTGAGAAATTATTGCATCAGGAGTCCTAATGCAGTTTTGCATCAAGACTTCAATCAGGACCTGCCACGCGTACAGATAGGTCCCCAATTTAATACATGGGTGAGCCTGTCTGCAAATTGCATCACGACTCATGATGCAATAATTTTTCGCGTGGAGTTGTAAATTTGAAGCCAAATAATTTGTATAAGCCTGATGATGCTGTTGATAACTAAAGATAAAAAATCCACTTGTTCTATTATGTTTATTTTCTACCAAGGCATTTACAAGCATACCTACCCAATTCATCCATTTTTACATATCTAACCTTTAAACTTTATGTTTTTACATTAATACCGCCCGAATCTTTCATATCACTTATGAAATACACATTTTCATGCATAAGTGAGTTTGGATATTTATGCAAAAATTGAAGTTTAGGTGTTAGATATGTAAATACATAGTTTTTAATTGGTATGTTTGTAAATCTTTTTTTTCCATTTCATTTGCATAGTTATCCAAAATCTACTGAATATTGTTGAATCCTCTTTTGTTTCAGGGAGTGTGGATTTGTTTTATAATAGCTGCCTGCGGATTACTTCTCAAGGGTTTATGATCAAAGCTATCATTAACCCCAATTGAGCAGAGATCATTCCTCTGTATTTACATATCTACCACCTAAAATTTAAATTTTACATTTATGCCCCTTCACCTATGTGACATGAAAGATTTGGGTGGTATAAATTTGTAGAAGATAAAGTTTAGATGTCAGATATGTAAATACATAGGAATTTGGTGGTAATTATGTAAATGCCCCCAAGAATGGTATTTATGAAATTAACATGGTGCAATGTTTAATCTAAATGATGCAATTTTAATTATTTGGAGTTGGGAATAAATATATAATTCGTCTTATTTTTCTTAATTTTAATACATCTCGGATAGGAGCGAAGAATGAATTATTTGGCTCGTTAAGAAGTTCGTGTTTGTTTCATTTGCTAAGTTAACGAGTCAAATACAAATACTATTTTCATACTCGATCTATGAATGAACCGAACTCGAATAAAGATCTGTTTGTCGTGTTTGGCTTGTTTGCTCGATTGCTCATCAATTATGTATGTATTTTGATGATTAGAATATTTAAAAAATCTAATTGACTATAAGGCTGCAGAGATTTATAACTAATTAAAATTATTAATTAAAAAAATAAATAAAAATATATTCAATTATATTTAAATGATGTTTTAATATAAATAATAAGATTTAGATTTTACATTAATTCTTAATATTCTACGGCTGCATGATTAGGATTGTCGTATGTTTGGACATTCTCACAAGTAGTATTACTACCTGCATTCAAATCTCAAACTTCCATGTACAAATGTTACTGGGTCATACATTCCTACGACGGATATACTCTCTTCTTCACTACCTGTGATACCTACCGCAACGACCACGCCAGACATGACACAAAAGACTCTTTTGGGAGCGTGACAAGTGGTATCAGAGTGGGGTACTGCCTGTCGGGTGTGGGGACTCTTAACGGTGTAGGGCCCTCGGTAGCCGATCCGTGACGATGGGGTCACGTTATTGGGTGGAGGAGAATGTCACGGACATTTAGTTCCACATCGGCTAGGTGTAGGGCAAAAAAGCAGTATATAAGTCCTGGGCTGCCCACCTCTACAAGAGTTCTTTTGGGAGCGTGACACTGGACTTGCTTGTGTTCGACTCGTTTATACCACTAATCTCGGATATCTGTATGTAATTATGTTTTTATTTTTATTTTTTAGTAGTTTAAACACGTGCTAATTATTTTTTTTAATCCTAATATGATGAATCTTGGCACTTTATTTTTATTTGGATAATAGTTTTTCAGGACATTTACATACATGCCACCCAATTCTTATGAATTTACATTTCTAACACAAATTTTACTTTTTGCAATTATTCCACCTAATTTTTTTTATCTCACATAAATAAAAATATCATTTATAATTATTAAGATATGAAATAAATATTTTTATGCATAGATACTTTGTATGAATATTTGATGTATAAGTTATTATAGAGATAATTTAATATATGAATTTTGTAATTTTGTACTTCAAACACAAAATTTTGCTTTTTAACATTTGTACCACCCATTTTTCATCCTAGGAAATTTTGCAATTATATAGAGAAATTTAGGGCTTGTTTGGCACAGCTGTAGCCTCTCAGCTATTGCAGAATATGTCATTATACATGAGTGAAAAAGACACATAATTGCATAGTGAAGAACTGTATGTGAAGCCTATTGTATCTGTTTGGTTAATTTCAATGAAAATAGTACTGAGACGATATTTTTGAAAAAATGACTAAACTAGCCTTGTTTGTTAAAACAGTTAAAAAATTAATATGTATGAAAAAAATTATTTCATGCTACCAACTACTCGAGATCCAAAATTATTCTGCTTCTTCAATTCTAATTTTTTTTATAAATTTCAAAAAAAAATTTCAACTGTAAGGAAGATCAAAATTGCAAATAAATATGACGCGTCCTTAAACCCCTAAAACATTGCAAACGGATTAACTTGATTTAACTTGAATCATACCAAATATTTTCAGCATTTAAATCATTTGGATCTGATAAATCCGGATTTACAGGAATTTCAATATCCTGTTTAACTTAAATCCTCGATGTAGCCTAACAAACCCAAAAATTACCAAACAAGCTCTTATAATCATGATAAATTCTGATTTCAGAACCACCATCAAAACAAGTTTTAGAAATAACGAGATTCAGAAAATACCTTAGCATGACGATGAAGTGGTGTGGCCGCCATCAAGTAGATAATCGTCGAGCAGTTTGAAGCTGAATAGGGAAATGTCAATGCCATTGAAGCTTTCTGGCAAGAGCTCTTCAATCTTGTATTCCCGGTCTTCAAAGGTAAGGTTACGGCCGGCGGAACAATGGGCTGGCAAGCATCTGTATGCTTCGATAGGGAAAATCGCGGTCGTATAGCACTTGCAGAAATTCCTAGCCAACGGCGCTGGTGACGCCGACAACGGCGAGTGAGGGCCCGTCCTCCTTGAGAGCCATGCAGACGGTTGATTTCCGGTGAGATGCAGACGAGTTGAGGAGAGATGAGGGCATTTTCGCTAATTAGCTTCGGCAAAGTTGTTTTTCCCACAGGCTGCGGGGTGGATGTCGCGGCCAGCTTTTTAAGCGCTTCGCTTTCCTCTGCCGCGAATCCGGACGCCAAATGAAAAACTTTCATTCGAATGCGCAGCATTGTGCCGCGCCGCACCTAAAAAAGCCTATCCAAACGAGCCCTTAATGTCTTAATTTTTTATGAGTATGTGATATTTTGATAGTATTATAGTGTTATTATGACGGTATTTTGGTGTTATTTTGATATATTAACAAAATACTACAAAAAATATCACCAAAATATCACAAGAATATCATAAAAATATCTCCAAAGTATTTCATAATATCACAAGAATACCACAATAATACAAAAAATACCGACATATTAATATCATAATACCACTAGAATATCACTAGAATAACATCATAATACCACTCGAATAACATCATAATATCATCAGAATACCACAATAATACCATATTAATACTACCAGAATATCACCATAGTATCATTATAATATCACCTAAATATCAATGGACTACCACTGTAAATCACCATAATACCACTAGAATACCACAATAATATCACCAGAATATCATAAGAATACAACTAAAATATCATCATAATACTACCAGATTATCACTATAATATCACTAAAATACCACCGGACAGTCTTCAGGCTAGGCCACATGAAAAAAACAACATCATTTTACAAACGACACTGTATTATTGAAGTTCACACAGTACGTACTCTGAACGTAATATTTGCTCGTAAGTGACATACATCGATCATATTGGTGGCAATTTGAATCAACATTGTTGGCAATACTTATGAAAAATGTTAGGGCTCATTGATATTGATGTTGATGTTGGTGTTGACATAACAAGTACTGCATATTAAACCATTATAAAATTTCTTGCAAAAACTATATATTATATAATATTTTAATAAGTAAAAAATTATCACATAATTATATATTATAATTTCATTTAAAAAATAATTAACTAATTTTAAACCATTCCCCTTCCACAAAAAAATAAGGACATTTACATACATACGCCCTACTTCTCATGTATTTATGTATACACAAGCTCAACATTACTTTCAACATTTATACCACACAAATATTCCATATCACATTAATGATATCACTAGAGGTGTAAACGAGCCGAACATGACTCGCTTGTGTTCGACTTGTTTATATTTCGAGCCCAAATGTGTGTTCGTGTTCTGCTCGTTTGTTTAGCGAGCCGAACACGAGTTGTTCACGAACAAAGAGTTGTTTTGACAACCCTAATCACGTAACTATAAGATGGTAATAGTTGAGGCAAGATTTAAGAATTATAATTTACATTAAAACAACATTTTAATTTGATTTAATAATTTTTATTATATTTACTTAATTAATAATTTTAATTGATTATAAATCTTTTAAATTTTTTTATGATACCATGTATATATGCATGTAGATATATATGTGTGTGTAGATATATAATATGAATTATATATACGTGCGTACACACACTCACACGAAAAATTATTGCGTCCAGACGGCGTACGCAACTTTGCGTACGCCGTCAAATAAAACACAGCCTCACCCAAAAAGTGTATGGGGGTGTTGCCCATTTTTAAATTTTTATTTTTTTTTAATTCTCTTATTGGACAATGAACGCAAATTTCCTTCCGTACGCAATAATTTCTCCACACACACATATGTATATAATTGAGGAATAGTATTTCGAGCCAAAACGAGCCGAACATGAACGGACATTCATGTTCTGCTCGCTAAGACTTGTAAACTTAACAAACAAATCAAATACGAGCTGCTCACGAACAACGAGCCGTTTTGACAGCCCTGCAAATCACTATAGACGTTTAAAAGAGAAATGCATATTTTTATGCATAGCTAAAAGACATTTATCTAAAAATTGGAATTCAGGTGTTGGATTGAGTTGGTATGTATGCAAATCTTCCACCTCCGATTCCGATCAATCTTCCCTAATCCTCATCCCAATGCCCACTAAGCTGTCGCATCAATCACCAGCGCAACCATGATTGGCAGAGGGAAGGAGACGATGGATCTCTCGGCTTCGACTCCGCGCTTCTGAAATTCATAATGGGTTCTTCCTCTTCTCACCTTATCCCGTCGATGCTTATCGTCTCTATCGCTCTGCTTTGATTCTTTCTAACGTTTTAAGGGATTTGGAATGAGCAGCTCTGAGTTCCCTGGGAATCGGTATTGTCAACTCGCTGATGGTAAAATCTGCGCTTAGGTTTATTTGTTTGTGCTATTTTGAGGGGTTGTTAGTTTGGACTGATAGGGTTTTGGGTTGCAGGGAAGAATTGAGAACTCAGTGGAAGAGGATGTGGGTTCGCTGGAAGACTTCTCGCCCCAATGTCAGGAAGCTGGTGGAATTGCTGATGGAGATCCAGGTTGCATTTACATACATACCAACCAATTCTGATTACATATCTTACACCTAAACCTTGTGCTGAATCCTGATTTCTCCTTAAATCAAATCTCAAAGAATGGACCATAAGGAATGAAAAAGCAGAAAGACAAAGAGAGGACTGAACGATAATAAATAGTAAAATGTCTTGTATATTAGTCATTTCTCATAAAGTAATCTCACTATTTATAGGAGGAATGGTACAATATAATGATATTGTTGTTTTGACCCCCAATTAGTTACTAAGGTAAGTGACACTCTTGTAAATTTCTACTTACTTTAAGCCTCCATTGTTGACTTTTCATGGAAGACCCTAGAAGAGGATTTATGGAAGGACATGTGGAGGCCAGTGCGGTGGAAGGAGGACATGTGAAAGGACGCGTGGAGGCGACGTACGATGGAGAACTGCAAGAGTGGACGTGTAGGCCAATACGATCATGAAGGTTACTACCTCATCTATTTATAGAATATTATAATGTAATCTAATCTACTATAAATGAGATGAGATGAGGCGCTTAGTGTGGGTTTGTAAGAGTGAAAAAGAACTCGAGGAGTGTAGGTTAAGCGTTAAGGGTGAGGAGAAGCATCTTGGAGGCCTTGGATGTGAAGGGAGGCCATGGAAGATGAGGGCTCATCTATGTAAAGTAAGATCTTCTTGTTCTTGTCTTAGTGGATTATTTCGATTCCCTCCGTGGACGTAGGTCAAAAAGACCGAACCACGTAAATCCTCTTGTTCTTGTGTTCTTGTGTTTGCATCTTGCTTTGTTGTGATTTGCGGTTTGTTCTCTTCACGAGATCGAGGAAAGAAAGTATTTTTCCCACAACGATCGGCGCCGTCTGTGGGAAAATCTCGACACATCTTGGTCGGAGGAATCACACCCAAGAAATCGCGACGAAGAGGTGTTTGGCGGGGACAATGGGTTCCACCAAATTCGACATCGAGAAATTCACGGGAAAGAACGACTTCGGCCGTGGAGAGTAAAGATGAGAGCCCTACCTGGTTCGACGGGGTGTCGCAGAAGCCTTGCAGAGGCCGACGAGCTGCGCCGGCCGACATGACGAGAGAAAGAGAAGATTGGCATGCTGGAGAAAGCTCATAGTTTGATAATCTTGAGCTTGGGCGACAAGGTTCTGAGGGAGGTGTCGAGGGAGACAACGGCTCAAGCGCTTTGGGCCAAACTCGAGACGATTACTCTGGAAGAGGTTCAATCATTGATCAGAGCCAAAGAACTTCAGAAGAAGCACGACATGAAGGAGGAAACCAGCGGAGACGGTCGATAGTTAGAGGAAGATCGAGCAACAAAGGTTACAAAAGTGATCGGAGCGGATCGAGGTCCAGGAAGAAATGTTAGAGGCCGGTCTTCAGAGATCCTACAAGTCTTCCATCGCTACAAGGAAGGTCATTTTAGAAGGATCTGTCCGGATAGAAAGAAAGGCTTTCGGAGAAGCTCAAAGATTCCGGAGAAGCAAGCATAGTCTCGGACGGCTATGATTCGAGTGAAGCTACGGTGATCACGAGATGCGAATCTGCAAGGAGTGGATCCTCGACTCGGAGTGCTTTCCACATGTGTCCTCACAAAGAGCGGTTCGAGACACTCTGCTCGGCAAATGGTGGATCCGTTCTGCTTGGAGACAACAAAGCTCGTGAGGTGATCGGCGGCGGGACGATCGAATAAAGATGTTCGACGGAGCCCGAACGGATCTTGCAGCACGTCAGGTACGTCCCAGAACTTAAAAGAAATTTAATTTCTTTAGGGACGCTGGAGTCGAATGGATACTCATTCGAGGCGGAGAATAGGCTGTATCGGAGTAGTAAGGGCTCTCTCGTAGTCATGAAAGGAGTCGGAAAGAATGGGCTATACTCCACTAGTTGGAAAACCGTGATCGGGAACTTCTCGAATGCGGTTCGATCGAGCCGACGGATCCGGACTATGGCACATGAGGCTGGGGCATGTAAGTGAAAGGGGCTTACGAGGAATTGTCCAAGCGAAGCACGTTATGCGGAGATCGGGTCAACGAGCCGGATCGCGAACAATGCGTGTCTGGGGAAGGCCACCGGGGTTAAGTTCTCCATCTGGAATACATACATCGAAGAACCTCTCGATTATGTACACGACGATCTATGGGGCCCAGACTAGAACTCGGACTCATGGAGGAGGAAGGTACTTCATGTCCATCATCGATGACTACACCAGGAAGGTATGGGTCTTTATCCTAAAAACAAAAGATGAAGCTTTTCGACGATTCGAGGGCCGGTTAACTCTCACAGAAAATAAGATGGGAGCAAAGTGCGAAGCACTTGAGAACCGACAATGGCTTGAGATGCGTTCGGAGCGGTTGAGGAGTTGTGCGGAAGGAATGGCATCACAAGACACTGAGACGGTCCGGAACACTCCTCCAACAGAACGGCCTGGGCGAGAGGATGAACGGGACTCTCTGAGAGAGTAAGGTGCGTGCTTCGCTAAATGCGAGTCTACCTGAAAGTTTACGGGAGAAGGCGTGTCGACCGCCTGCTACCTCATCGACGGTATGCCCATCGACGGTATCAGCATGAAGACTCCTTTGGAGATGTGGTACGGAAAACCGAGTAAGCTATGATAATCTTAAAGTCTTTGGATGTATTGCATACGCTCGCGTTAGACGGGATAAGGTCTGGCAAGCGAGCCTTGAAGTGCATCTTCATCGGATACCCACTGGAACCAAAGGATACAAGCTTTGGTGCCTAGATCAACAAAAATGCATCATCGGTAGGGATGTAACATTCGATGAGTCGAAATGGGGAATCCGAAAGCTATGTTACTGGGGACGGTGTCAGCTAAGGAGGATTCGTCGATTGAGGTGGAGGCGCAACAAACTTTGGTCGATCGAAGGACAGCCGTGAATGATCGAGATGAAGTGGCGAGAAGACCAGTGAAGTAGTCGAACCGGAAAGAAGATCGACGACTACTGACTTGGTAAGGGACGGACAAAGGAGAACTATCGGACCGCCAGAGAGATACGGCCATGCGAGATATGATCTCCTATGCTGCGAGTGTTCGTTGAAGTGATAGAAGAAGCGAACCGAGCGAGCTACAGGAAGCCCACGAAGAGCAAGGAAAGACACGAGTGGGAAGAGGCAATGGATGAGGAAATGGCTTCTCGATGAAGAACAAAGCACGGGAACTTGTGGATCGACCAACGAACAAACGCGTAGTCGGTTGCGAGTGGATCTTTAAGAAGAAGGAAGGCATGCCGAGATGCGAGAGGATCGAGTACAAAGCCGGACTCGTTGCGAAGGGATTCACACGGGTTGAAGGAATTGACTTCGACGAAATCTTCTCACCCGTGGTGAAGCATCGCTCGATTAGGATAGTCTTAGCACTAGCAGGTTCGATTCGACTTGGAATTAGAACGGCTAGATGTTAAGACTGCGTTCTACATGGAGAGCTTGAAGAAACCATCTACATGGACCAAGTAGGATGGGTACAACACACCCGAGACAAAGGACAAAGTTTGCTTCGTGAAGAAGGCGTTGTATGAGGCTAAAACAAAGCCCAAGACAATGGTACAAACGATTTGATGATTTCATGCTAAAGATCGGTTTTGTCGAAGCGGCTTACGACAGTTCGTGTGTACATGAAGTGGCAAGACGGTGAAATCGGTACGTACTTACTCCTTTATGTGGATGATATGTTAGTAGCCAGCGGGAGCAAGGAGGAAGTCCGGAAGATCAAAGGTATGCTCGATTCGAATTTGACATGAAGGACCTAGGACCGACTACGAAGATCCTCAGGTATGGAGATTACGAGAGACGAGAAAAGGGTAGCTTATTCTTGTCTCGAAAGTCATATATTCGAAGGTTCTAACAAGGTTCAACATGCACGAGGCTAAGCGAGGTTGCAACATCGATGTGGCCAACACTTCGGACTATCGAACTCTCAAGCACCGAGAGCGAAGAGGAGAAAAGGTACATGGAGGGTGTCCCCTACGCCGGTGGGGTTGGTAGCATCATGTATGGTATGGTTTGTAGCGAGACTGATTTAGCCTACGCCGTCGATATTGTAAGCGGGTTCATGGCAAGCCCGGGACGGGCTCATCGGGAAGCACTAAAATGGATCCCGAGATACTTAAGAGCACCACCGATTTGGGGCTACTCTTGAAAGGCGGGAAGACAAAGAAGAAAAGTAGTCGGTTACGTAGATTCCGATTATGCGAGAAGCATTGACACTGGAAGTCATCGATCGGATTTATCTTCACTGTCTTCGATCTTGCGATCGATTGGAAGTCTAACCTCCAATCGATTGTGGCCTCTCAACAACAGAGGCTGAATACATCAGCGTGGCCGAAGCAATCAAGGAAGATATGTGGCTAAAGGGCATGGTCGAAGAGCTTGGGATACGTCGAAATGTGATAACTTGTGTTTTGCGACAACCAAGCACCATCCACCTAACCAGGGAATCGAGTATTTCATGAAAGATCCAAGCACATAGATGTGAAGCTTCGTTTCGTAAGGGACGTCGTCGCTAAAGGCTCGATAGTGGTAGAGAAGATACTAGCCGAAGAGAACCCTGTCGATATGCTCACCAAGGCTGCCCATACGTAAGTTCGGACACTTGTCCGAACTTAGTGAATTCTTCCATCGGCCGAGGGCCTCCGGAGCCACGTGGAGGAATCACTACTCGAGCATAATTGAGGGTCGAGGTGGAGATTTGTTGTTTTGACCCCGATTAGTTCTTAAGGTAAGTGACACTCTTGTAAATTTCTACTTACTTTAAGCCTCCATTGTTGACTTTTCATGGAAGACCCTAGAAGAGGACTCGTGGAAGGACATGTGGAGGCCAGTGCGGTGGAAGGAGGACATGTGAAAGGACACGTGGAGACCAGTGCGATGGAGGACTCAAAGGGTGGACATGTGGAAGCCATACGATCCTTGAAGGTTACTACTCATCTATTTATAGAATATTATAATGTAATCTAGTCTACTATAAATAGATGAGATGAGAGAGGCGCTTAGTGTGGGTTTTGTAAGAGTGAAAAAGAACTCGAAGTGTAGTGCTAAGCTATTAAGGGTGAGGAGAGCATCTTGGAGGCGCTTGGATGTGAAGGAGAGCCATGGAAGATGAGGGCTCATCTATGTAAAGCTAAGTACTTCTTGTTCTTGTCTTAGTGGATTATTTCGATTCCCTCCTGTGGACGTAGGTCAAAAAGACCGAACCACGTAAATCCTCTTGTTTGCTTGTGTTCTTGTGTTTGCATCTTCTTTGTTGTGATTTGCGGTTTGTTCTCTTACCAAGATCGAGGAAAGAAAGTATTTTTCCCACAACAGATATTATACTTCTGCCCCCGCTTTAATAAGGGTTATTATGGATATTCGAGGCATTTTACATGTATGAGCTTATTGCTCGCTGCATCATGACTCGGTCGGTAGGGCTAGTATGACGTCGGATCAATGAGACCAATTCAGTCGACTAAGTTTATCTAGTTTTGTCGGTCGGCTGAGCTTGATTAACTTCAGTTCGGTAGGAACGACTCGATTGACTGAGCTTTATCGATTGGTTGATCTAGTTTTATTGTCAACTCTCAATCATTGGAAGAGGAACTCCTATCGGTAGAACGTGGCTAGGTTGTTGAGCAGATTGTGAATCATTGTAACCTAATAGATAGTATATTCTTCGATGAGGGGATCATTTGAGATGATTATAAGGGTCTATTGTATTATCAATATTTTGTCCTTGATGAGAAATCTCGAGGGCGTTGTCCCCGAAGATAGGTCGATGTCTTCGCTCAGCTTTCTCGTAATGGTTAGTTTGAATGTTTATCTATTTTACTTTAGTCTGATTGGTTCTCACTTAGATCATTCGGTCGTTCTCTTTGTCCTTCTCTTGACTTGGTCAACTTTCAGCTTTGGCTCGGTCAACTACGTCCGATCGGATAAATGGATCTCATGATCTTCTGTTGGTTGATCATCCTTTTTTATGCTTTCTCTATTTTGGATCGTTGGATCTCCTCGGAGTCTGCGTTGGCAAATACTTGATGTACACCTTGCTTTATATATTTATACCACCAAAATTTTTCGTATCTCAAAAAAAATAACACTATTTAAATTTTTAAAAATTGAAATGCACATTTTCATTCATACATAAGATAGTATGCATGTAAAAATTTAAGTTTTGGTGTTAGATATGTATATAGATAGGATTTGAGTGGTATGTATGTAAATCTTCCGTTTTTTTTTTATTTTTTTATTTTCGATCACTTAATTGGTTGTTTGGTTGAAAGATTTCGTCAAGCTTGGCATCTGTCTAGCCTAAAAAAAATTTGGGCCGCATAAATTATAGCATCCTGCTTTGTAAATTTTAAATATTTTATCTTTCTTTTCTTTTAATTTTCTTTTTATATAAGTCCTTGCACTTCTATGTAATGTGAGCAGAAATTGCTTCCGTCCTATGTTCTTTACAAATAATATGCATAATTATATATAAAATATCAACCTGCTCCACCTTTAAATGTTGTGTGTCTGTGCATACATGCCACCCAATTCCTATGTATTTGCATATCTGACACCTTTTTACATTTCTACCTCACAAATCATCCATATCACAACAAAAATAACACCTTTTTATTCTTAAAAAGTGAATTAGACCTTTTCATGCACAGTTAAGGTGGTATATATGTAAAGTTGAAGTTTACGTTTTAGACATGTAAATACATAAGAATTGAGTGGTCTTTATGTAAATCTTCACTGTACACACACATTATAATCTAGAGATTTGAATCATATAATAATATTGAGATTTGAATTTTGATTTAATCTTAGAAGCTTATATTTTTTCCTCCTTCCCCTCATCCTCTCTTACTCTCTGATCATCTCTTCAGGGATAGATTTTGAGTTATTTCTTTTTGGCTTCAGCCACTTCTCATGAATCATAGTCTCATTTTTGTCCTCATTATTCAATTATGTGTTATCAAATGGTTTTATATATTTAATTTTTAGTGCTTAATGTCTGCCATTTGTGATTCTGGAAATACTTCATGGCCAACATGATGAACATAAGAAAAAATTCTCAGGGGAAAGAGCTGCCTTGGAAGCAAAGTATCAGAAACTTTACGAGCCATTGTATGTCAAGGTACTACTTTTAATTTCCTTCTTTAGCTTTTTGTTTTTAAAATAGATGAGCACTTAAGTATGTTTCATTAGAAATTAGTAGATTAGTGTTTTCAAGTGTAGACTTGTGGCAAGGATTGAAAGTCCTCTATCACTTGGCTATGCCTTCTTGACTTTTATTTACATACATGGCATACATTTCTAATGTATTTATATATCTCATGCCTAAACTTTCATCTACACACACATAGCAGTCAAACTTTAATACCAGTTTTTAAAAGTGAAATATATCTTTTCATGTATACATTTAAAGCACCAGAGTGCTATGTATGTAAACATGGAAGTTTAGAAGTTTAGGTCTGAGATATACAAAGATGTAAGAATTGTGTGCTAGGTATGTAAATTTCCCATATCTATATGGTATATAGAGCAATGCTCCTAGTGCCACTTGGGTTTCATGTGTCAGTGAAGCTAGCACTCGTTGGGGTCTTGTGGTAGTAGGATGGTTTAGTTCGGCCCAACATGCTATTCAATGTGTGCTTGTCAATAAATGATACGGCACAACAACCTGACTCAAACTTGACGTAGGAAATCTAGGTTTGAGTTGACTACGATTAACTTTTAGATTGATTTTGAGTTGAAAATTTTACCTATCTAATTTTCAGGCCGGTTCTGATTGACCCACCAACCTGATCTAACCCGCCAACCAGTTTAGCTTTTTATATGTAACCACATTACTATATTAGTTCACATTTATTGTCTGGAAAACTATTTTTTATCATACATTTTTTATCCTATTTGTGGTGTTTTTCTCATTTATATTTATTCATAAATTTGTAAAACCGGTTATTTGGGCCAAGTTCGGATTATTCGTGTTAAAGGCAAGTAAGGCCTTTCAACACATTTAATAAATTGGTTTGAATTTAGGCCGGGTCAAATATTGGTCAGACCAGAATGTGATCCGTTAACTTGAATCAACATCTCAATAATCTATTTTATGTAGTAGTTTTTATTCTTTCCTTTTGCGACTGGTAACAATTTCCATTTTTTATCTTGTGGAACACACTTATTCAGCGATATGAAATTGTTAACGGTATTGTGGAAGTTGAAGATGTCAAAAATGAAGCCAAGGAAGAAGCCCCCACAGAGGATAATACTCTTAAAGGTTTTAACAAAAGCACTGTTTTGAACTAGAGCATTTTATATCTTTTTGTTAACTTTTGTTTCCTTTCTTGATTAATTTTATATAAAAAGGAGTGCCTGGTTTTTGGCTCGCTGCTATGAAAAATAATGAGCTGCTGGCCAAGGAGGTAAGTAAAACTACTATACTTGATACGCCGCTAATAAATTTTCATCAGCTAGCACAAATCTCGGTGCAATCTTTTGAGCAAGAAACGTTCAAATTTTGATAAAAAGTCATCCGGAGCTCAGATTTCAGCAAACTTATAGTCAAACTTACCGGCTCGATGAGATGGACCTAATGATATAATAACTAGTTCAATCTAAGTCAAATCAAGCTAAGATAAAGCCATTAAACTATTTTAAGAAGATTTTCATACACATTTGAGAGAGCCTGAGGCCTTGAAGAGAAGCTGCAACTTAGCACCACAACCGACCACAGCCGACCACCGCCAACCTCTATCAATTACCGCCGACCATCATCTACCGTCGTCAACCACGGTTGATCTTCGTCGACGACCACCGCTAACCATCATCGTCAATTACTACCAACTAGATGCTGTCAATCGACACTGTATTCTCAAGAAATAATCACATTTTCCCCTCTGTAGGACAAGGGATTTTCGTAATCATCAATCAATAGTGAATTTTAGCAACTGGGCTAGGCCCCGTGGTTTTTCCTTTCTTCGGTTTTCACGTAAAAACTTCTGGAGTCGTCATCGTTTATTTCTTTTTCATCCGTGTCTGCTGAATTCTCGTACAATGCTAAGACGATAAGCAATTACTCTACCGCCGTGAATTTTCTAGCACGCATGAATACTATTTCCTCTTCCATAATTGATAATAAAATGTAATTTTTTATTGCATTTGATTCAAAAGAGAGATAAATGGGCTCTAGATAATCTCGAAAATATTAAATGGTGCAAAATTGATGAACCAAAAGGTTTCAAACTTGACATCTTTGACACCAATCCTTATTTGAAGAGCCCAATCCTAACTAAAACATACCTGAAGATTAATGTGGATGAGCCCATTTTAAGGAAACAATCTGGTAAGTTTTTTGTAAATTTTATTTGCATACAACACAACTAGGGCTTTAGACAAGCCTGGGCTCAGCTCATGTTCAGCTCGTTAGAAAATATCATTTTTCGTGTTCGCCTTGTTTATATTTCGAACACAAAAAATTTATTCATTTTTGGCTTGTTTGCTTAGTGAGTCGAACAAAAGTTTTTCACGAACAAAGAGCAGTTTTGACATCCCTAGTCACACATTCAGTCTTTAGGGGTGCAAACGAGCCGACCTTGAGCAAGTCGAGACTCGATTTATTAAAAAATATCATTGTTCGTGTTTGACTCGTTTATATATCGAGCTCAAAAAATTTGTTCTGACTCGTTTGCTTGTCGAGATAAACATGAGTTGTTCACGAACAATGAACCATTTTAACGACTCTAGTCAGGCAACCATAGGATTTTAGGGATAGGGCTAGATTTAAATCTTATTATTTATATTAGAATATTCATTTAAATAGAATTTAATATATTTTTAATTAATAATTTTAATTGATTATAAACCTTTGTAACCTTGTAGTCAATTAAATTATTTAAAAACGTATATATATGTATATATATGTATATATATGTATGTGTGTGTGTCTATATATATATATATATATATATATATATATATAGATATATATAATTTAATTATTTTGGGTTAAAACGAGCTGAACACGAACGAACTCGTTTATATATCGAGCACAAAAAAAAAATATTCTTATTCAATTTGTTTGCTTAGCGACAAGTTATTTAACGAGCCGAACACGAGCTGTTCGCGAACAACTAGCCATTTTTCACAGCCCTGGACGCAATGCCTATGTATTTACATATCTAACACCCATAGTTTGATATTTACACTTACTACGCCTGGGTGACATATACTTATGCATGAAAAGATGTGTTTCACTTTTAAGAGTTAGTGTTCAGGGTATTTTTTCTGTGACGTGAAATATTTAAGTAGTATGCACGTAAATATGAATGTTTAGGGGTTAGATATGTAAATACATATAAATTGTGTGCTTCGTAAATTCTCCTAGTTTTGTTCATGCCATGACCATTTTTTTTCTCATTTGTGGTATTTTTTATGTGATGTTAAATACTTGAGTGTTATGCATGTAAATATGAATGTTTAGGTATTTGATTTGTAAATAGATATGAATTATGTGGTATGTATGTAAATTACCCTCGTTTTTTCATGCCAGAAACCATTTTCTCTTAATCAATGGAATTTCTGCTGTTACAGAACTGACTGAAATTCCTTCTGATGGTGTTGGACATGTAAGTAAAGTATTACTTTATTCGGACGCAAAGTATGCTCTAAAGATGCTCATGTTGGTTTATTTACTGGGCAGGCAAAGAAGTTGCAACACCAAACGGAACAAGCTTATGATACAGAGTAATAGCCTTTTCCTTAACTCTTTTCTAGGAGGGGCATTTACATACATACCACACAATTCTTATGTATTTACATATCTATCCTTTTAGAATTGAAAGACATCTTTTCATCCATTGGTTTATGGACAAATTATTGCATACGGAGCACGTACGCAGTCGCTGGGTGAGGGTATTGGGAGGGTATGGAGGAGGTATTGGTTATTAAGGTATTTACAGGGTATTGGTTATTGGGTATTGATAGGTTATTACAAGAGTACTGGATGGGTATCGAGGAGCTGCGTGCGGACTGCGTACGTGCTCCATATGCAATAATTCCCCTTGGTTTATGACACCTAAGTGTTATAAGAATAAAAATCAAAATTTGGATGTTAGATCTGAAAATACATAAGAATTGTTGGGTATGAATGTAAGTTTTCCTTTGATTTAACATGTTGTAACTTTCAATGTTTCCTTTGTTGGAGGATAGTTAAAGCCAACCCCTAAAAAGTTATTGCATTGGAAAGGCTTATGATATAGTTTTATTATGTGATTTTGAGAAGTTTTTAGCAGAAAATGTTAGTATGACTAATTAGAGAAAACTCAATTAGGATATTCTTATTCAAATTTAATCATAATGATTTTCTAATCATTATTTCATTATATCATGACTCCATTTTCTCATTTTGTTCTTTACTTGGTTTTTTGGGCGCGATGATACCAAAGTTAATGCATCAAAGTGCATTAGAACTCCAGAATTTACATATTTAGGTGAGAGCGGTACTGGGATGGGTCATAAAAGAAATTTTGTACTTGAAAATGTTAGTATGTTTACCAAAGAAAACTCGAGTTAGAATATTTTGATCTAAATTTAATCTAGATGAATTTCCAACTCTTTAAATTTAATTTGAGATGAGTGCAATATAATATTGGATTGGTTATTATGTATTGCACTAATCTCAAAGTAAATCTAAGAATTAAAATTCATTTTATTATTATTATTATTATTATTTTTGCTTTAATATGATTTATAAGCACAAACTTCATTTTGCAGGACCAAAATTAGAAAGATCGTAACTCATGCCATTTCATGGTGCTGGCCGGAGAGGCTAACTTAAAAAGATAGTTGTGCAGACTTAGGGTCTGTTTGGTGCAGTTGCAGTTTATTAATAAACTGCTGACAATTTACTGAAAATAATTTGTAAATCAGATTATAGCTAGAAAGCTTTCACGCACCTAACTAGGAACGATGTGAAAACGTTGGTTTCAGCGGTTTGAAAACACAGCTATTTAAAAAAACTGTCAAAACATACTTTACTCGAAGGTTTGGGAGCATTTTCAAAACGCACCGCATCAAATAAACTGCTCCAAATGTATTCTCAGCAGATGAGGATGATTATAAGGATGAAGATAGAGAAGAGAAAAATGTGTAAAATGATGATGAGAAGTGGCGGAAGACGGACCTAAGGAAGCATATTTTTATTTAAGAAAATTTGTTAATAAGTTACAATTTTTTTTTCTTTTTCTCTAAAGGTTTAGTTAATTAGTGATTTGTTCTTTCTTTTGGACCTTGAAAATGGCATTAGTTGTGCTAGTGGAGAAAAAGGTATTCATTGTCATATTATATATTGGTTGTACAAGGAATAAAACCTGCATTAGGATTTGGTTGGACACCTTTACATTCTTATAGAAAAAGTAGTCAATAAAGTACATTCATATGGTTTCTCTCTATTTTTTTTGGGATGGTATAAAGATGGCTCGAAATGTTGATATTTATAAATTAATCGTCGATGATTTTGTTTTTTTAAACTATTGAATCAATGTATTTACATGTGTGACGACCCAACTGTTGAGAATTTGGTAAAACAAGAAAATATGAGTTGAGATTTTATTATAAATTTTGATATTTGAGTAAGAATTTGAAAATTGGATTAAAGTGGGGTTGATTTATAAATAGTAAGTTTCGGGTGGTCTTTATGCAAGTGCCCCTTTTTTATGGTTGTATATATATATATATATATATTACAAATCTTTAACATGACATTAAAAGTACTATTATTTTTTTTAAAAAAAATCTTTTCATGTATATGTTTTACATGATTGTGACACTAAGAAGTTAATACAAATAAATTTATCCAAAGGACAATTTTCCTTTTTGTTGGATACATCAATTAGTAGACACTGGATATCAAATGCTCAATTTTATGGATATTTATTTTGGTTACAACTAAATAATATATGAATCATATTTGTTTCCAAACAGATAGACGTGTATTGTTGTAGGGTGATGCCCGTCGGACTGAAAAACATGAGTGCTACTCTCTAGCGTCTCATGAACAAGGTTTTCAAAGATCTCATAGGACATACCATTGAGGTACATATTAATGACATGTGGGTCAAGTATCTAAAAAGTCCCAGCATATTCTTGACTCGGAAAAATATTTTCATCTTCTACGAAAAAATAACAATTTAAACTCCGCTAAATGTGTCTTCAAAGTCACGCCAAACAAGTTCTTCCAATTTTATAGTTACTCACCATGAAAATCGAAGCTAAATCTGAAAATATGAAAGCCCTCAAGGAATTGATGCATCCCATAAATACAAAAAGGTGTAGAGAGTAAATGGAAGGACCAGCGTTCTATCTCACTTTCTGGAAAGGTCAGGAGAGTTATATCTCTAACTCTTCGAAATTTTAAAGGCATCTAAAATACTAGATTTTAGTGGATAGAGGAATGTAAGGCTGCTTTTGATTAGCTCAAAACATACTTGGTTTCACCATCTATGTTTTCAAAACTAGTATAAGGCAAAACATTATATCTCTATCTTGTGATGTCTCCGTATGCATAAATTTCGGTCTTGATTAGGTCGGGGCAAAAGATTCAACGACTGGTTTACTACGTTAGCAAAATCCTCTTGAAAATGAAACTCTTTATCATCTAGTTGATAAAACCATTCCATTAATTTTCACAATGCAAAATTTACATATGGATTTTCAAGCTCATATTATGGCGTCTGCTGAAGTGGTTTTATCAATTCTTGGTTCCTTTGGATATTAAATGCTCAACTTCATGGTATTTATTTTCTTTTAACATTGTTTTATGCTTCTCTTTTAAAAGCCAATATTTTGTGTCATAAATTATTGTAGGTCTTGCCAACTTATAAAATTTTCCTTTAAGTCTAAGCTATACTTTTCTATCACACAATAGACCCGATGCATTCCTCCACTTCAACCAATTCTTGGTTAAAGTGGTTTATCAATTATTGGTTCCTTTGGATATCAAATGCTCAACTTCATGGTATTTATTGTCATATTATTATAGTCACTCACCAAATTGTGGCAAATTCTGAAAATATCAAAGCCCTCAAGGAAATGATGCCTCCCAAAAATAAAAAAGAGGTGTCGAGAGTAAATGGAAGGATCGGTGCTCTATCTCACTTTCTGGCAAGATCATATGATATATATCTCAAGGAGATGATGCCTCCCAGAAATACAAACGAGGCGTATCAAATGACTATTCTGATACGTGACTGGATTAGATTGGATCCCAGGGGTGCGCCGTATCGGGCGAAAATCGCCGTCCAGGGCTGGGTACGACCCCAACGGTCAAAAATTCAATTTTCACCCAAGTGCTCGTAGGATGAGTTTAAATGACCACTGAAAGTCATGTATCACTCAAATATGACTCTATAGATCAAAATGAACATTCCAGAGGCATAATTCATGGATTTTAGTGTCAACATGCATTCTAGACCCCCGTGTGGGTAGATAGGCTTGAATCTGACTTTTCCTAAAAAGGTGTGAGGGGGATTTAATGATTACCTTTGGCCACTAGAAGCTTCAAATAGACTGGATATGGCTTCAAACAGCGTGATAAGAATTAAACATGTCCCATATCAAAATAGTCATTGCCTCGTGACGAATTCTCTAAAGTGGGCCAAAATCGACACTAATCCTAATTTTGTGCTTGAGGCAAATACCAGGTGGTCTGAACGGATGTCCTAGGCTATGGAAAGCTGTGAAAAGTCCTGTAACATTCAAACAGACACTGACACATATGATATCCAAAAGTGATGCCAACATTGGCCTAGGTTTAATACTTTTAAATAATTAAATGCCTAATTTAAGAGAGGAAGGGATGATAATGTACTGAGAGGGGATGAGACTGACCAGAGGAGGAAAAGGAGGAAAAAGCTCACTGGAGTCCCTTATTTGTTCTCCCTCTGCTCTTCTTCTGTGAAAAATGCCCAGACAGTGCACACAGTGCCAAGTCTAGTGTCGGAGACCCCCTTTACTGGTGGGGAAGGCATTAATGGAGTTGTCGGAGCCATCCAAAAAGGTGGTGAGTCGGTCATGATGATTAGTTTGGTGGTCATTGAGCCATTGATCTCCACCGATGAAAGATTGTATTGATTTCGGGGCTTGATCCATGAAGGAAGTTCACAGTTTGTTGACATGTAAAGTCTTTGCCAGAGTGTGGTCATGCCCAGGCCTAAAGTGACCGCACCGAGATACTTTGGAGCGTGGTCACACATAGTCTACGGGTGGCCACACCAAGATATTTTTGGGCTAACTGATGTGCCATATTTTAAATTTATCATTTGACATGAATTATGATGCATTTGACATGGATCTTGAGGCATATTTTGAGCGGGAAATATTTTAATTCTAAAAATCATCTAGAGCTTTGATATAACAAGTTTACAGTTACTGATCAGTGTCGATGCCGTCGTCGCCAATTCCATGTCATTATTGTCATTGTCGAGGAGCCGCCACTCTACTTATCCATTATCGCCTTAGTCACCAAATAACTTCTTCTTTTAGATCATATGAATGACCTAAAGATGTTAATAAATTTGAAGGAGGAGAAGAAAAGGGGCAAATGAGATTGGAAAATAGAGAAAGAAAACTGGAGGGGAATTCATTATGATAAACATTGTAGAGAGAACTCTGGAGTGTTTTATCCTGAGATACTCGTACAAAGAAATTCACATGAATATCTCTTAATCAAAGATTTAGATATGATACATATTATGAGTTCTTTATTTTTCTAAAGGAGCAAGGTCTCATGGTTAATTACATCTTAAACGATAAGATCGTCTAAGAAAACTCATGGTTAACGTTAAATATTTGGTCTCAAAAAAAAATTAATGTCACGATCAAGGAAAGAAACTTTAATGTTCAATCCTAAAAATAAAATGTTTCTAAGTGTCATGTACTACTCTAAAGGTTTGGTTTTATTTTGTTTTGTTGTTATCATTTGGTTGTCATTCTTTTGTTGTTGATGTTTTGTTAATGTCCTTGCTTTATTGATGTCATTTGGCTTTGTTGATGTCATTTTATTATTTTGAGATTCACCATCCAAGCTTCAGAATATCGTCCTTGCAAAACAAAGTTAGCACATCCTAATAACATGTAAAGTAAATCTAAAACGAAACTTGTCTTGTGTCTTCAACAACCCTGCAAAACAAAATTATCATGAAATTATATATTAATTGTTAATTTAATTGGTTGTATTTTAAATATTTAGACAACTCGGTCAAGAGGACTATGGTTTTGTCATCCCAGAGTCGTCAGGGTATTCAAATATACTGATTCTGAAAGGTGTTTAAATCAGGACCAGATGATTCTTGTCTTCAACCACAGATTGGGTCGTCTAATAGATCTTCGTAGATCTGAACAGTGAGGTTCAATTTGCGTTCAGTGATCTTTGTTCATTAAGGTTTCGTTTAAGTTATAGTGTATATTTCAGATTTTAGGGGTTGAAAAATTTTAGGTTGTTTACGATTTATTAACAAATTAAATTATATTATTTTGTTATTTAGTTTTTATTTTGTTTGGGATGACCCGATCAGGATTTCATGATTATGTCGTCGAGGAGGGTCTTTTAAATTTGTGGTTTGATTAGTCACGAGTGACTGAAATATATTTTGTTAGCAATCATGAGTTACCTCCTCCAAAATATCTTCTCAAACCAAGTTGCATTTTTAAAGTTAAAGTTTAAGTTTTATTATCTTTTAAGGTGAATTTTTAGTTGTTTGTATTTTAGGGTAATTTTTATATTTGGTTGGTTTTGAGTTGTATGTTGGTCGATTTGTTTGTTCAATTTAGATGTGAGCTAAATCCTCAACTTTGAGTTTAATTTAGGTTAAACCTAAGAGAGGTTGAGTAAGTCTAATTTATGTTAGACTTAGGGTTTAGGCCCGATGTAAACTAGACTTAAGGAAATTTGGTTAAGTTTAATATCATTTAGCCTTAAGGTTTAGGTCCGATGTAGGTTGAACCTAAAGAAGTTTAGGTTAAGTCTAATGTAGGTTAGACTTAGGGTTTAGGTCTGATGTATGTTGAACCTAACGTAGTTTGGTTAAGCCTAATGTGAGTTAGACTTAAGGTTTAGGTCTAATGTAGGTTAGACCTAAGGAATTTTTTTAAGTCTAATGTAGGTTAGACTTAAGGTTTAGGTCCGATGTAGATTAGACCTAAGGAAGTTTGATTAAGTCAAATGTAGGTTAGACTTAGAGTTTAGGTCCGATGTAAACTTAAGGAATTTGGTTAAATCTAATATAGTTTAGACTTAAGATTTACGTTTAGTGTCAGTTGAACCTAAGGTTTAGATTGACTTAGGTTTAATTTGGGTTGAACCTAAGGTTTAGGTTGAGTTGAGTTTAATTTGGTTTGAACCTAAAGTTCGGGTTGACTTAGGTTCAATTTGGGTCGAACCTAAGATTTATGTTAACTTATGTTAAATTTGGGTTGAACCTAAGGTTTGGATTGACTTAGGTTCAATTTGGGTTGAACCTAATGTTTAGATTGAACATAAGTTTTAGGTTGAGTTAGTTTCAATTTGGATAGAACCTAGGGTTTAGATTGAGTTAGGTTCAATTTGGATTGAGTTCGAAGGTTTAGGTTGAGTTGGGTTCAATTTGAATTGAACCTAAGGTTTATGTTGAGTTTAGAGATTGGGGTTATGCCTAATTTGGTTAAGTGTTAAATATTTGATTAAGTCTAATTAAGGTTAGACTTAATTAGTATTATGGTTAATTAAACCTAAAATAAGTAAGGCTTAATATATTTAATTAGGGTTAAACATAATTATGATTTATGGTTAATTAAGCTTAATGTAAGTAAGGCTTAATAGGTTAATTTGGTCTAATTAGGGTTAGACCTAATTAGGGTTTAAATTTGATTAAACATAATGTAAGTAAGTCTTAAGGAGGTTAATTAGGTCTAATTATGGTTAGACTAATTAAGGTTTAAGTTTACTAACGCCTATGTAAGTAAGACATAAGGAGATTAATTAGGTCTAATTAGGATTTAAGGTTTGCTTAAGCCTAATGTAAGTAAGGCTTAAGAATATTAATTAGGTTTATTGTAACCATTTTTTCAGTTATAAGCCAAGGATTGTATTTTACTCACACTTATAATTAATGATTTTGACTAAGTTAGTCTATTGGTTTTTTCCCTCACTAGGGTTTTCACGTAAAAACTCTTGGTATTTGGGTTGAACCTAAGATTTATTCTGTGTGTGTGTTAGATTTCGTACAACACTTAGACATTAAATTATTACTATACAGTTACAGATTTCTTAACACGTAACAAATATAATAAAATTAAAATAGTTAATATGGATTTTATTTCACATATAATTAAATCTCAACATTTCAATGATGTATTATTTTTATTTGAGTATGCATGTAATCTATCAATAGAAAATTAATTTTAGTTTATTTATTTTAAAGACAATTATATCATAATACTATTTATTTCTTTCAAGATTTACATTTATATCACTTACTCCTATGTATTTACATATTTAACACCTAAATTTAAATTTTTACATCTGTGCCATATTAATTGTACATAAAAGTTATATTTGATTTAAAAAAAAATTAAAATAATAATATTTTAAATGTGATACGAAAGATTTTAGCGTTATTTATTTTTTAGCCAATAAAATTACACAAAAATTGTAGGTCACTTGAGTCTCACGTGATCTCCTTAGGTTCACTGTATAAATTGTCGCCTAGGCAAAATGCAGCAAAATGAGCTGGTGAAGATGGATTGGGCAAAATATACGCAAAGCTATGTTCGGAGCCCAATCGATGGGAGCCACGTGGAATCCTGCAATAACGCGGAATAACACGAGAATAAAATGAATGAATATTCATCGTGTTACTCCTTGCAGTTAAGCATATTTGGCGAATAACTCGTGAATATTCCTCTGCGTTATTCGCGTTATTCATACATGCTACTGTAGTATTATAATACCAGAAATATTCCCCGTATTATTCCGCGTTATTTAACTGTTATTGTGGTAGTATTGATGTGTTATTGTGGTGGTGTTACAATACCCACAATAATACTTGAATAATACAGGCTAACACAAAAGAATACTCTTCATATTATTCTGCATTATCCCCCCTGTAATTTGTGATATGAAAGATTTAAACCTTATTTATTTTTTAGCCAACAAAAATTAGACAAAAATTGCTAGTCACTTGAGTCTCACGTGATCTCCTTAGGTTCACTGTATAAATTGTGGCCGAGGCAAAATGCAGCCTAATGAGCTGGTGAAGATGGATTGAGGCAACATCCCAAATTCAGTAATGGCTGCCCTGTTCTGATCTGCTGTGTTGGAATCTCAGGAGACAAGAAACTCTCTACTGGAGAACGAGGCATAGGGCAAGGGAAGGGGGCAGAGGAAGGCGACTGTTAAGGGGGAATGAAGGCGGCAGACGTGAACGGCGGAGGCTGCACCGTTGGGGAAACGATGAGCAGCGGCTCCGGCAATGGTGATAGAGGACGGGCGAAGAAAGGGGGGTGGGGAAGGGTGGGGGAATTTCAGCGGGATCTGGTGGCGGGGGCGGTGATGGGTGGACTGGTGCACACAGTGGTTGCGCCGATCGAACGGGCGAAGCTTCTTCTACAAACGCAGGACAGCAACGCCGCCATTCTTGGTTTAACTGGTCACGCGCGCAAGGTTCGCTTTCGCGGCATGGTTGATTGCATCGCTCGCACTGTCCGCGAGGAAGGCGTACTTTCTCTTTGGCGTGGCAACGGCACTAGCGTTCTCCGTTACTACCCCTCCGTCGCCCTCAATTTCTCTCTCAAGGTAATCTCCTTTTGCCATTCTTTTTGTTAGGAGTGTGATCGATTGTTGCGTAATTGGTGGGTGAGATTCTTTTCTTAGAAGGATCTTCAGTAGGGCAATAAAGGGTTCTAGCTGGGGAGAATGTGATTCTCCGACCATTTTTTTTCCCATAAACACTATTGAAGAAGGTTCTTAGTGTGGAAGTGCTACTGCGACATTATACTAATTCAACCTTATGATCTTCCTATATCCTTAAATAACTATGTTGATGAGAAATGGACCTTTTCTCGTAGTTGGACTTTCGCAGTGGGAAATGTCATTCCTCTACTCTTTAATACACGATACTCATCATACATAACTTCAATTTTTGGATTTGGACCTTCACAAATGGACTATTGGGAAATTTTCAAATTTAAATGCTCTATTTGTCTTATGTTTTGCCCAGAGAATTAACTTTAAGATTTATGTTAAATTTCCATATGATTTGCGAAGCCTTTGTTCGAGAGATGCTCGTTATTTATTGAGAGATTCTTACTGAAATCGACCAATGAGAAGGCCAGCCTACTGAACCAGGGGTTATTTTGTTAAAGATATATATGTAAAAGTAGAGGTAGAAAACTGCTGCAACATCAAAAGGGAATATGTGGAAGAGAGAAAAATATGTAGGTGTTTGCATTGATCCGTTAACAATGTTTAGAGCTAGCAGCTTATCAATTGTTGAATGTTTACATTTATGGTGTTGTATTACTTGTAAGGAAGATTTCAATGCATAACGCTCAATTCTCATGTATTTACATATCGAACACCTAAATTTCAGTTTTTAATGCCACCTTCCTATGCATGAAAAGGTGTATTTCATTTTTTAAAGGTTAAAATGGCATCTTTTATGTGATATGAAAGAATTGGGTGGTATAACTTTAATAAGTAGAGTTTAGGTGTTAGGTATGTAAATACATAGGAATTTGTGTATTTCACTTTTTAACATGTATTTACATATCTAACACCTAAATCTCAGTTTTTACATACATGCTACCTTCCTTTGTATGTAAAGGTGTATTTAACTTTTTAAAAGTTTAAATGGTGTGTTTTATGTGATATAAAAGATTTGGGTGGTACAAATGTAAAAAGTAGAATTTAGGTGCGGCCTGTAGTCATGGGGCTATAGTTATGTCAAGGAAGAAAAATTGGGCTGTGGTTGTACCAAAGCAGCTTCCATTTGTAGTATTGCAGTTATTCCAAAGCAGCTTGCTATTGTAGTACGGGGCTATTGTGCTTTAGTTATATTATTGGGCAATCATCGAACCAATGAAATTGAGTGCTCAACTAAGGGGTTGCTTGGGATCACTTTTGCTTTTTGCTTTTCATTTATTATTCTTTTTGTTTTTTTATGTTTAATTTGAATTAACGTGTGTGATTATGGTAATTATTATAAAAATGCTGAAAACTCTTTTTAGATATTTTGAATGTTATTAAAAAAAAATTTTAACTTTTTTTAAAACAAAAATAAGTACATATAAATTTTTTTTAAATTTAGAGGCTAAAGTTCGATGCTTTTATTGATAAGAAAGAGGTGTATAAATATACTTTACAAGACCCACATAAAAGACAAGGCTTAAATTAAAACATACATAAACATGAAAACGAAAGAAAATAAAGAAAGGAAATAAAGCCTAATAATAACTGCAATATTAATTAGATTAATAATTCTAATACTCTCCATTAAGTTGAAGCTTAGATGTCCATCACGTTTAATTTGGATTTGGAGTTGTCAAACAACGACAGTGAAAGATTTTTTCGGTTAGGCCTGCTAATTGACCATTGAATGGAACAAATGAATACAAATCTCCCATGATCATGCTTTTCCTTAATGACGTGTCGGTCAATCTCTACATGCTTGGTGCCATCATGCTGTACTGTGTTATGGGCGTTACTAATGACAACTTTATTATCACAAAACAACTGAAGAGGAGCAGAGACCGACAGATGTAATTCATGGAGCATGATATGTAACCAGGTAGCTTCGCAAAAACCTAAAGACATAGAGCGAAACTTTACTTCAACACTATTTCAGTCATGTTTTTTGTTTTTTCAATGTGATAATATTTTTCCACACGAATGAACAGTATCTTGAGATTGATCGTCGATCATGGACGGACCCAACATAATATGCATCCGTATAAACAGTAATAGAACAAGAGGTGTGATGCGAAAAAAATTGATATGAACCCGGTGTACCTTTTAAGTAGTGAAGGATCTTGTTAACAGCTCTGAGATTTTGCTCATATAGATTATGCATGATTGACTCATAATACTATTGTATGGCAAATGTCGTGGTGAGTATTGGTGAGGTAAATGAGTTTCCTCACAAGACGTTAGTAGTGAGTTTTATTGACCGGAACAACATTGAGATCATCAGCTATTTTCTCATTTGGATCCATTGGAATTTTCACTGGTTTGCATAAGAGTATGTTATTCTCTGTTAATAGATTAAACACATATTTATGCTGAGACAGACAAATGCCTAGAGATGTCCGAACAACTTCCACGCCTAAGGAGTACCCGAGTAATCCCAAGTTTTTCATTTCAAATGAAGTAGTAAGAATACCATTTAAAGACTCAAATGCTGGTAGATCATCACCTGCACGATATTGTCGACATAGACGATAAAGATAACAATTTTTTCACTGGAGAAATTTCGAAAGAAGAGGGTATGATCTGATTGGCTTGAGAAAATCATGTCCCATTACCACATTTGTGAACTTACGGAGCTATCCCCTTGGGGATTGCTTTAGTCCGTAGATGGATTTCAACAGTCTTCAGACTTGTCCCTTGGGGAAAGTAGCATCAAAGCTTGAAGGGAGGTACATGTGCACATCATATGTGAGATCCCCATTTAGAAAAGCATTTTTGACATCCACGTGGAGTAAGGGCCAATCTAAATTCACAACAAGAGAAACTAAGGCGTGGATGGTGCTCAATTTATTAACTGGAGCAAATTTTTCATCATAATCAAACTGATATGTTTGTGAGTAGCATTTAGCGACCAACTGTGCATTGTTTCGTTCAAATGATCCATCAGAGCTGAACTTGGTGCAAAAAATTTAGCAGCACCTCTCAACTTTCTTACCCGGAGGAAAATCCACAACATCACATGTATGATTCCGCGGAAGGGCATTCATCTCATATATTACTGGAGCTTTCCATGAAGGGTGAACTAGTATATGGTAGATGATGAACCGTCATGGTAGTAGCAAACGCCTTGTATGTCTGTGATGCACTGTGAAAAAAGTTATATTTTCCATGGAATAAGGAGAGCTCGCTTGGTTGCAGTCTCGATAAGAAAACTCACCTTCTCATTCGATGTGAGGTTAGTTCTGGGAATGTCACTCAGAGTGGATTTTAGGTCCTGTAAGGAAGCAATGAGCTCCAGGGTGGGACCGTGTAGACGGTGCACCGAGTATAGACAGAGGATAGGAGGAGGTTCTGGTTGACTGGTAGTCGGTGGATCCAGAGGGATAAATGGTTCCTTGGATATAGTTGTTATATAAATATCCACCGAGGTTGGATAAGGAATAATGTCCAAGAAATCAAGCTCCCTTTCACCTAAGGCAGTGTTAGGGAAGTTTTTAACTCTTTTAAAGAAGGAGACATCGACATTCACATATAATTTATTTGTGGTAGGATCAAGACACTGGTGGTCTTTTTAAGTGGCAGAATACTCAAGCATGACATATTTTATGGATATGGGATCGAGCTTACTACGATTTAGAGTAGTGTTACGAAGAAAGACCGCGCGCCCAAAAATTTTGGGTTCAACGTTGGTGAAGAACCATTTGGTGGGGAAATAGGATATCAAGATGGTTAAAGAGATTCATACGATTTTTTGTGAGGACTATAGATAAGATAGGTGGCAGTAAACACAACATCATTACAAAACATTTTCGGGACATTTGATTGAAATATAATGGAGTCGACCACTTCGAAAAGATGTCATTTTTCTTGACTATCCCATTTTGTTAGGGAGCGTTTGTACATGAGCTATGATGGATGAAGCCCTTTTTAAGAATTTACCTGAAGTCGAGTTAAAGAATTCACAAACATTGTCGGTACGAAGGATCTGAATTGATCTTTTGAATTTGGTCAAAATGAAGGAGTGAAATTTTTTTGAAGGTGACAATAACTTCATATTTCTTTTTTAAGATATAGACCCACAACATTTGAGTGTGATCATCAATTAAGATAATAAAATACGATGTTTTAGTATAGCTGGGTGTACGAGAGAGTCCCCACAAGTCACTGTGAATAAATGAGAAAGGAGCGAAAGGCATGTAAGGGTGAGGAGAATATAGAACATGATGATGTTTATCTAATTGACAAGTCTCACATTTGAAACTAGTAAGATTTTTATTATTAAAAATTAATGAATACAAATATTTTAAATATTGAAAATTAGAATGACCCAAACAATAATGTAACAACATAATATGACATTCAATGGATTGAGGAAAATTGCAATTACTCGAAGAAGTGTCATTGTTCTCCGCGTCTTTCTCTTGGAAGAAGTAGAACCCACTACTTGCTTAGCTGTTTCAATCATCCTTCTCGAACTACAATCCTGAAATACACAAATATTATAAGAAAAATGAGCAACACAATGCATGTCATGTATTAGCTTACTAACAGATAACATGTTATATTTCAACAAGGGAACATGAAAAACATATTTTAGTGATAGACCGTTTGTTAATATAACCGATCCTTTACCAGTAATAGAGTTAGTGGAGCTGCCAGTAATTTTAACTGTACCTTTCCCTGAGCAATATTAATATGTCGAGAAAGCTTGAGAACATCCAATTATGTAATCCATGACTCCTGAATCTTTAATCTAATGAGCGAAAGAGACAAAAGAAGTGAGCCGTAGGAATGGTACCTTGATGGAAATGGGAGGTCGATGACCGGAAGAGAATTAACTAGATCCAAGTAGTTTGATTAATTGCTCCATCTAACTCTTAATAGTTTTAGATGATTGTGGAGTGTTCTGAGCGGATGTAGGCTGAACTGAAGTAGGATGAGATGCTGTAGTGAGACTCTCAGCAGAGGAAGATTTGACTGACAGTTAGTGTGCTGCTTTTCCATGGAGTTTCTAACCTTTGTCCCGAGTATGTTTGAGTTTGTGACAGTAATCACAAGTAGAGCCAGTGACACGAGATGACATGAACGAGTGTTGAGTATGATTAGTGACCATGACGGATGATTCGATTGAGGTGGAAGTGCCGAGCATGACAAATCTCCAACTCTCTTCACGTCAAATCTCTGGGAAAGCAACACGAGCGGAAGGAAGTGGATCCTGTCCAAGGATACAACCCCAAATTTCATCAAGGTCTTTGTCAAAGCCCGTTAGAAATTAGAACATGGGATCTTTTTTTACAATTTTTTGAAAGAGGGAAATGTCTGCCGGAAATTCTCATGTGTAATCATAGTAGAGATTGTATTCCATTCATAAGGCCACCAAATCATTGTAGCTAGGTCACAGTTATTGATCCTTGTTTTGCATCTCAGATTTTCTTAGAAACCACATAAAGTTGGCTAGAGTTACATACATTTGAGTAATTATCCCGAAATATAGTTCATAAGTCACTAACAAAAAAAAAAAAAAAACATATATGAATAGCCAATTGTAGTCTCTATGTAGTTAATATGTTACGACATGACCATCGAATTCTTCACTTCCCACTTTTCATAAGTTGGGTCAGTTTTATGAGGGTCATGAATCATTCCAATGAGATAGCTGAATTTCCCGCGTCCCTTGAGGAACAAAGACACGACTTGGATCATTGGAGAAAATTTAATCCATTCAGTTTGTGGGTGTTGATTAGAAAGTTCATGTGGTTTTCCATTCATCTGGTCTGTGGATGGATTGGGATCGATGTTGACTCTTCAGTAGACTGGAGTACACTATTGGAAAGGCTCAATGGTGGAAGAATTCTCTGTGGTTTCAATTGAGTTAAATGTGATGACTTGTCGAGACAGAGAGATCCCTTATCATGGATAAAATAATGGAGAACCGACGGTTGGAAAGGGATTCCGACAGCTGGGAACTGTCGCCATTCAGTCCAATGGCCTGCTGGAGTGAGCTCCGGCTGGTTGGAACATGATCCCTTCGGCTGGAACCAAGCACCAATCCCTCGAGCGTTGCATCTATCGTAGCAAAAACCCTTGACACAACTCGAGCGGTGCTTCTGCCATAATGGTAACCCTCGAATCAACAAGGGAGTGATGCTTCTGTCTTGCGGAAGTAGAAACGAGAGGTATCGATCACCACGAAGAAGGCTTCGACAAGATTACAGTAGGAACAGAGCTCTAGGGTTAAGATCATGGATCTAATACTATGTTATATTTTGAGTCTAGAGTTCCATGATAAGAAACGGGTGTATTAATATACATTATAAGACCCACATAAAAGACAAGACTTAAATTCAGGAATACATAAATATGAAAATGAAAGAAATAAAGAAAGCAAATAAAGTTTAATAATAACTACAGTATTAATTAGGCTAATATTTCTAATAAAAATTATACTA